>JADBJO010011177.1:57500-60000 GCA_016801955.1 Conus betulinus
GCGCGCGCGCGCGCACACACACACACACAGGGAGGGTGGTAGTAGGGGAAGGAGAAGAGAAGGCGGAAGGCGCAGGGTTGGAAATGAAAGTGAGAGAGCAGGAGGAAGAGAAGAGGATGGAGGGATGGAGAGAGAGAGAGAGAGAGAGAGAGAGAGAGAGAGAGAGAGAATTGGTGGAGAGAGAGAGAGATAGAGAGAGAGAGAGAGAGAAATTGGTGGAGAGAGATAGAGAGAGGAGAGAGAGAGAGAGAGAGAGAGAGAGAGAGAGAAAGAGAGAGAGAGAATTGGTGTAGAGGAGAGAGAGAGAGATAGAGAGAGAGAGAGAGAGAGAGAGAGAGAGAGAGAGAGTTATTGGATAGAGAGAGAGAATTGGAGAGAGAGAGAGAGAGAGAGAGAGAGAGAGAGAGAGAGAGAGAAATGGGTGGAGTGAGATCTTGGTGGAGAGAGAGAGTAGAGAGAGAGATAGAGAGAGAGAGAGAGAGAGAGAGAGAGAGGGTGACTGTAACCGCGAAAATGTTTTCCATTGGGATCCCATTGGGGAGTGAGTATTGGGAAGAGAGAGAGAGAGAGAGAGAGAGAGAGAGAGAGAGAGAGAGAGAGAGAGAGAAGAGAGAGTGGGGTTGAGATGAGAATTGGAGAGAGAGAGAGAGAGAGAGAGAGAGAGAGAGAGAGAGAGAGAGAGAGAGCGAATGGTTTGAGAGAGAGAGAGAGAGAGAGAGAAGAGAGAGAGAGAGAGAATGGGTGGAGAGAGAGAGAGAGAATGGGTGGTGGAGAGCGAGAAGAGCGCGAGCGCGAGAGAGAGAGAGAGAGATAGGGGTGGTCGGGAGAGAGAGAGCTCGACGAGAGAGAGCTCGAGAGAGCTTCTAGAGAGAGAGGTGTTCCTGTAACCGCGAAAATGTTTCCATTGGGATCCGAGATATCGAGTGTCACGTACTCACCAAAGAGGACTTGGGACTGTCCCAGAGAAACAAGCCGAGACACTGGGCTGTTGAACTGTACTTTACCCTTCCCTTTGTTGCCCACACTCTTGAGGTCATGTCCGCGCCCACACGTGATGACACAAGAATAACCTTCCTATGCCAGAAGTGTGTGTTTGTGTGGGGGGGGGGGGGGGTGTTAGTGACCTCTCTCTCACTGCCACCGGACCACCACCAAACGACAACAAGCTAACACTGTAGGGGAGGGGACAGGGTCATTTGTTTTCCCGATGGGCGCCAGCACTGATGGACTCCGGCTCAACAACAACTGTGACAACACCGAGCCAGCCCGCCACCCGTTTTCCGTCTCTGTCTTCTCCATTCATGGCTTCCCTTCCAACGGAATCAGGTGCATCTGAGAACTAGCTATTAGACAACAAAAATATCTTACAAAAAAAAAAAAAAAAGGGGGGGGGGAGGAAGGGGGTGTGAAGGGGGAGGGTTGGAGATGGGGGGATGGGGGGGGTTATCATACTGACAGGGACAGGGAGAGTGGGGGGGGGGGGGGGGCACAAACACTCAGTCGTTGCCCTCTCTTTACGAAAAACGACGAGATCCAAAGGCCCCGCATTTTTTACATGCACTTATTTATGTGACTTGTATAATCATTCTTTGACTGGCTTGACAACAACAAAACAACAAAATGGCGGCCCGATACTGTCCCCCCCCCCCCCCCCCCCCCCCCCCCCCCCCCCCCCCCCCCCAGTTCATTCAAAACAGTCATTTTAATCACGCCGCGCTGTGACTCGTGTATATGCTATCTGCATGAGCTCAGAGTGGTTCCACAGTTTGCACAAGGATCACAGATTAATTGTACAGGTATGGGAGCGAGGGGGCTGGGGGGGCGAGTGATGATTCGCCCCGTTTCACACCAGGTCAAGGTCATGTGGTCATGTACAGATGTACGGGTGCAGCTGATGCTAGTAGGGGCCATCTGCTACATTTCAGTCCACCGAATAATTTTTTTTTTTTTTTTTTTTTTTTTTTTTAATGTGTAGCGTACCGATGTGTCGTCCACTGTCCCCGTTTCCCCTTGCTGGACAACCTTCTGGCTTTTTCTGGCACCCTCTTCTTTCTCCGACTCCTGTATTATCACCGTTCTCTCCACGCTTTCCATGTCCCCTTTGAACACTACTCTGTTTCTCTCACATTCATTGTACAGGTGAATGGTCTCCCCCCCCCCCCCCCCCCCCCCCCCCCCCCCCGGAAAAATCAGCATGCGTATGTGTATGCGTACGTTTGTTTGTAACCGAACCCGTATATGCCCACCACCCCCCCCCCCCCCCCCCCCTTTTTTTTTTTTTTTTTTTTTTCAAAAACACAAACAAAAAAAAAAAAAAAATCCCCAAGTGGGTGATCATTATCTGAACTGTGTGTTCTGGCTCCGTATACTAACCCACAGCTTTGCTCTTAAGACATACCGACATACCAGTAAATCAACATCCAATACCTTTTGCGCTAGAAAGTCACTTTCTTTTTTTTTTTTTTTTTTTTTTTTTTTTTTTTTATTGCGACAATATCGC
>JADBJO010011177.1:62500-66735 GCA_016801955.1 Conus betulinus
CCCACCCACCCACATCTCCACCTCTTCCCCAAACACACACACACACAATTTTTCCCACGAAGGACGACTCGGATGGTCCTGTAGATACGACGGTGCCCACCTTACCTGAATCCCGCTGTAGTCAGTCAGTCGGTCAGCTGAGACGACTTTCCCCGTGAGAGCCGGCCGGACCTGTGGGGCCGCTCGTCTCATCCCCCACCTGCGCGGTCGCCCGCTCGGTGGTCCAGAGGATGAGAGCGTCCACTTTGATCTCTGTCTGTCTGTCTGTCTACCTGACCCCCTGTCTAAAGCCGAAGGTGATGACACTGAGCGCTGTTAAGCTCAGTTCACAGGATGGGAGCGTCCACTGTGATCTATCTGTCTGTCTGCCTGATGCCGATCTAAAGAGGAAGGTGATGATACTGAGCATACCAGCACTGCTAAGCTCAATTCAAAGGATAAGAGTGTCCACTTTGACTACCTGTCTATCTGATGCCGATCTAGAGAGGTGATGATACTGAGCATTGTTAAAGCTCAGTCACTGGGACGAGTCTCCCCTTTGATCGATCTACCGATCTATCGATCTATCTAAAGAAAGGACGAACGGTACTGATACCGAGTTTCATTAAGACTCAAGAAGAGATAATGAAATTGAATGCTCTCTCTCTCTCTCTCTCTCTCTCTCTCTCTCTCTCTCTCTCTCTCTCATCTCTCTCTCATCCTTGATCGAATAAAGTGTTTCTGGCTCCTCTCTCTCTCGCCTCTCTCTCCTCTGCAAAGAGCTCTCTCTCTCCTCATCCTCGATCGAATAAAAGTGCTCTGAGAGCTGGCTCTCTCCTCCGCTCTCTCTCTCTCTCTCTCTCATCCTCTCCTCTCTCTCATCTCTCAGCCTCTCATCTCTCTCTCTCCTCTCTCTCTCTCTCTCTCTCGTTTTGCTGATTTCCACTCTGACTCACGTCCACCCATTGGACACGACTCTCATCCGTCAACAGTATGAAGACATCAAACACGCGTCGTGTTCCACACTGGTTTTGAGACATCACACCAATAGTTGCCCCCCCCCCCCCCCTCTCAACACACACACACACACACACACACACACACACACACACAGAGCGTGGAGGGGAAGTGTATGTTGTTATGCGTTTTAGGCGCGCGCGCCCGCCCGAGAGAGAGAGAGAGAGAGGAGAGAGAGAGAGAGAGAGAGAGAGAGAGAGAGGAGAGAGAGAGAGAGAGACTGAGGCAAACAGACTGAGGCAGACAGACAGAGACCAGAGACAGACAGAGAGAGAACCGACCGACTGAGGCGACAGACAGACTGAGACAGACAGACAGACAGACAGACAGACAGAGAGAGAGAGAGAGAGAGAGATGTAAGTGCGCGTACTGGGTGTACGTGTGTATACACGCTGGGTGCGAGTAAGTGTATGTTGTACGCGAGGAGAAGTGGAGGGAATGGGAAATGTAAATGGGGTGTGAGAAGAGAGAGCCCCCCCCCCCCCCCAGCCCCCCCCCCCCCCCCCCCCCCCCCCCCCCCCCCCCCCCCCCGAGTGAAACTTCACGATACTCCTCGACTTGTTCAACAGTCAGCGTCCTACAGTCACTGTGTGCACACACACTCCACCCACCCTACTTTCTACTTGTTCAACAGTCAGTGTCTACAGTCACTACGTGCAGACCAGTCGCAACGCGCCACAGCACATACATACATACACACATCATCAATCAGGTTCACTTTGGGAAAGCTGTTCGTTCTTCAAAGACAAACGCTTCACAACATTTACATTCTCATCTCAAATATAAGACAGACGATGCCACTGCGACACAGAATCTCACCGTGTGACGTTCTGAGGATGAGGTCTGGTGGGTGTTGTGTGTTGATGTAAGCCCCCCCTCCCCTCCCCCCCCACCCCCGCCCTCCCCCCCCCCCTCCTCCTCCCGCCCCCCCCCCCCCCCCCCCCCCCCCCCCCCCCCCCCCCCCCCCCCCCCCCCCCCCCCCCCCTGCAGGGAGGTTTTCTGCCCTGAGATGGACGGGGACGGTCAATCCCAACGTAAGCCCAGCCCTGGGTGGGAAAAAAGGTGAAACGGGCGAGTCAACGAGCACACCCGTACCCTGGCACACGTCTCCTGTCCACCACCAACGCACTGTGCCCTCTGTCCACTGTGTCCTTCCTCCCTGCGTCGTCCTACGGCAGAGGAGGTCAAGTGCTGTCGACACTCCTTTCCCATGGATTCTAAGCTTTGAAGACACGATGGACACACGCGGTCAACTGTCCGCTTAGAGCATTATTTTGTTCTCCTGTCTGGTTTTCAGACATGCATATCGCTGTCAGCTGTCCTCTAGAACATCTGTTCTCCTGTCTGGTTTTCAGACATCTGTTGTTCCTGTCTGGTTTTCAGACGTCTGTTCTCCTGTCTGGTTTTCAGACGTCTGTTCTCCTGTCTGGTTTTTCAGACGTCTGTACTCCTGTCTGGTTTTCAGACTCAGACGTCTGTTCTCCTGTCTGGTTTTCAGACGTCTGTACTCGTATCTGGTTTTCTGGTTTTCAGACGTCTGTACTCGTATCTGGTTTTCAGACGTCTGTTCTCCTGTCTGGTTTTCAGACGTCTGTTCTCCTGTCTGGTTTTTCAGACGTCTGTTCTCCTGTCTGGTTTTCAGACCTACAGAACGCTGTCAGCTGTCCTCCTGGGTCTTGGAACCATCTGTACTTCCGTCTATTGCTTCTTAGCTTTGAAGACGTCTACACTGTCCTCTGATCTCCTCTCTCTTAGGGAGTCTCCACCGTCCATTGACCTTGCGTGCGTGCGTGCGAGAATGTGTGCGTGCTTCTGTGCGCGCGCGCGCACGTGTGTGTGTGTGTGGTGTGTGTGTGTGTGTGTGTGTGCGTGTTGCGCGCATGCATGCATGAGCGAGCGAATCAGAGGGAGAGAGAGAAAGTGTGTGTGTGTGTGTGTTGTGTGTGTGTGTGTGTGTGTGTGTGTGTTCGAGGCATACAGACAGACAAAGCTTTGGATCCTTTTTTTTTTCTTGTTTTTAAATGATCATCCATTTCACAATGGAAAAACGTCCTCGTTTCCTGTGTGTGTGTGTGCCCCGTGCGACTGAACAGTGCAAAAACTAAACGGGCCGGAACCTCACACACAAGCGGTTAGTCTGGAATCACACAGGCTTGTGCCATTACTTCATCATGCAAACGTCATTTCTGTATTTAAAAAAAAAAAAAGAAAAGTAGCAATTAGATAAATAAATAAAGCGACAAACTCTCAGAGAGAGGGCCACCTGGAACGGCAGCGGAGAGAGAGAAAAAAACAACAAGACGGAGAGAGAACGGTCGGCCCCATGCGGTCAGGCTCCGCGTGGACTGTCACAGTGCATCATCAGTTGTGTCCGGTGGTCACGTTTCCGGGGCCACACGAGTTTCCCTCCCCTGACCAACCGGTGTGGAAGACGCGAGGGGGGGGGGGGGGGGGGGGTGGGTGGGCTCACACACACAGCCACCGCTCAGGTGCTCTCCAAGACACGGCGACCTTAACAGCCGTGTGTGTGTGTGTGTGTGTGTGTGTGGTGTGTTGTGTGTGTTGTGTTGTGTTGGTGTTGTGTTGTGTTGTGTGTGTGTGTGTGGTGTGTATGTCTGTGTGTGTGTGTTGTGTGTGTGCGTGTTGTGTGTTGTGTTGTGTGTGTGTTTGTGTTGTGTGTGTGTGTGTGTGTGTGTGCTGTTTGTGTTGTTGTTGTTTGTTTGTATGTGTGTGTGTGTGTGTGTGTGTTGTGTGTATTTTGTGTGTGTGTGTGTGTATGTGTGTGCGTGTTTGTTGGTGTGTTGTGTGTGTGTCTGTATGTGTGTGTGTGTGTGTGTGTGTGTGTTGTGTGTGTGTGGTTGTGTGTGTGTGGTGTGTGTGTGTGTGTGTATGTGCGCGCCCGTGCGTCGCGTGCGTGCGGCCGCGCGCGCGCGCGATGTGGGGGGAGGAGAGGAGAGGAGGGGGGGGGAGGGATGGCTTAGCGACCACCGACTGGGGGTCGGCTAAAACAAAACCCCAGGGTTCGCCCCCCATTTTCCACCCGAGAGAGTTCTCCAGTCAGTTTTGGTGGGAGGGTGGTGGCCCCCGGAGGGGTGGTGGTGTGAACAGCGCCAGGAAAAGGTGAAATGAGCAGCGTGTGGTGTGTGTTGTGGGAGGAGGGGAGGGGGGGGAGGAGGGAGGGAGGGAGGGAGGAAGAAGACAGCACTTGGACAAACCATTTTGTGCTGGGGAGAGGGCGC
>JADBJO010011178.1:0-2500 GCA_016801955.1 Conus betulinus
TTCAAAATAAGTAAGACAAATGGGACATTTTTTTACAAAACGTATTTAAGAGAGAGAGAGAGAGAGAGAGAGAGAGAGAGAGAGAGAGAGAGAGAGAGAGAGAGAGAGAGGAGAGAATGCGATCATCGTCTGCCCATTACCTCATTTCACTGCGTAACATTTTTCATTGCATCGTCCTCAACCATGCGGACGCATTCCCATGAGAAATGTCGTTATCAAACGTGAAACAGCGGCTCTAAAACTGATGTTCCAAATCTCTCTCTCTCTCTCTCTCTCTCTCTCTCTCTCTCTCTCTCTCTCTCTCTCTCTCTCTCTCACACTCACACACACACACACACACACACACACACACACACACACACACACACACACACACCACACACACACGCACGCACGCATTCACGCACGCACGCACGCAGGCACGCACGCACGCACGCACGCACACACACACACAGAGAGTTTTGCGTCAAGGTATGGATCCCAATCAGACCAGCAAGAGCCTTTAGCTGGGTTTTGTTCTTTCAGTTTGTGCTTCCCTACAGGGATGAAAAGGAACGCATGTATGCACAACAGAACCTTCACTGGCATGCAGTTGTGACTCTGAGGATCAAATTGTCCCACCCTTTACCTCGCGACACACCGACTCTTCCTCACCCCCGAACCCCCTCACCAGAGAGAGAGAGAGAGAGCGAGAGAGAGAGGGAGAGAGAGAGAGAGGAGAGAGAGAGAGAGATAGAGAGAGAGACGACAGACAGACAGACAGACAGACAGACAGAGACGGAGACAGACAGACAGAGAGACAGAGAGACAGAGAGAGAGAGAATTCCTGTCGTGATTTCATTGACCTATCCACGAACGCCATCATGTAACTCTCTCTCTCTCTCTCTCTCTCTCCTCTCTCTCTCTCTCTCTCTCTCTCTCTCTCTCTCTCTCTCTCTCTATCTCTCGTATGATTGACAGTTGTAGACAAAATTGGGACTGTAAAATGCATAGTAGATATTCAACATATCCTTAATTCAAATCCGTATGGCAGCCTGGGAAATATTTAGCTGATACAACAATTCCTAAATTTCGCGAAGTGTTCGTGAAATAGACTTGGTATAGTGATTTGAATGTCTATCAAAGAGATACACTAAGCTCCTAAAACTGTCCATTCAGTCATCAAATCGAGGACGAAATACATTTTTGATTGTTTGTCCATACTATAAAGATTTAAGATATAAATACATTTTGCCTCATATAAGACATGTTCAAGTGGCATTGCTTCTTTTACTGCAAAATGAAAAGAGAATTATTATTCGCTCTGTAGCTATACTAATTTTTATAGCACTAACACGAAGAGAGGAACTGTTGTCAGTTAACACAAAAATGCCAGCGTAATTTCAGGAAGAACATTTTTATGCAAATATTTCCTTGCAGATTTTTTCCGTATATGCGCCGGAAGCGTGTGTGTTCTACTTTTTAACCTTGACCTCATTGCAGATAGGTCAGTGCCTTTGCAATTAAAGTATTTGAGTTTGAGTTTGAGCTCTCCCTCTCTCTCTCTCTACTCTCTCTCTCTCTCTCTCTCTCTCTCTCTCTCTCTGTCGTCATACACATCAGAAAAGATTGGAGAAGTGGCATGATGATGAATGCAAAACGTTTAAGCGCAAGGTTAGAAAAACTTTTGAGGATTTGAAGAAAGTTGGAAAGAAACGCAATTGTCCCAAACTGTGAAGGAGAACAATGCAGCCGTTTGCAAAGCAAGAAGAGAATACAAGAAAGTATTACAAAGAAAGAAAAAGAAATACAACAAAACCATGCTTGAGTAATTTTTCATGTCCATGGGTGACCAGAGAGAATTTTTACTTAAAATGAGCAGAGTTTCCAATAAGAATACGTTTCAATCCAACAAAATATCTGTTTAAGAATAGTTACACACTTTAAAGGAGTTTTTAGAAAACAGCATGATGTTGATAGTAATAGAAATATGTTAGCAGGTGCTACTGATATTTCAGGTAACCCGTCTGAAGAAAAAAAAAAAACAAAAAAACGGAACCACCTATAGTTAAGGGATTAGAACTGATGAGCATGATAATGATGAAGATAGTGCTAACTTTTTGAACCGGCCTATAACGAAGGAAGAAGTCTTACTCTGGGTTAAAACATTGAAAAGTAAGAAAGCAACAGGACCAGATTTTATATTTTGGACGGATATTTAAAATGCAGGAAATGATGTAATTGATTTCTTATTGAAATATTTCAATGTGTTATTTGACACAAGTCAATAACCTGATCTGTGGAAAGAATCTATTATTATCCCATTGTTAAGATAGGCAATATAATGGTCCAAACAATTACAGAAGAATTTTTCTTTCAGATATAAGTAGCAAAATGTATAGCTCTATAAACAAATTCAAGATCAGTTGAATGGGTCGATCAGAAAAGTATTACAGGTGAATTTCAAGCAGGGTTCTTATAAAAATCATTCTACAATCGATCACATGTTCACATTGTTAGC
>JADBJO010011178.1:25000-37500 GCA_016801955.1 Conus betulinus
AACTTCCAAATTCACATATTAACGTGGCTGGTACTTTCTCAGTGTCCCTGAATCCATACGTGAGGTGAGTTCTCACTTTTCATCTCACTGTATCAATCTGAATGGTCAGTTTTCATTTTCGCTGACCCCTACCATTCATGGCTATGGGTGAGTTAGTCTTCAGTGAAGTTCTCAGTGTCCATGGATGCCGGGGGCACTTCTCGCAGACAGGTTCTAAACACCAGATGCGGATGCTCCCAGGCACAGCTAGAGACGGTATCTCTATTTTCTTGCCCTGCCTTTGGCAAATCATAATCCAATTTTAGGGAACAAAAGCAGAAACAATATATCAATAACAGCCGCCGTGCCAAAACGCAAAAACAAACAAAGTATGCACACACACAGAAAGAAAAGTAGAATCAGCAGGTGAACAAAACTGCTTCACACTGCCCGTGTACAAAACTCGACGAAATCAATGTTCATGTGAAAGAAAGAAAGAACAAGAGGTAGATTTCTTGTTGTGTCCGTAATGGGCGTGGCTGTGTATCAAAAAGTGTTGTAGAGTGTGTGAGAATAAGCATCAATGGAGAGGCACAGCAGATTTCAGAGGGACCAACAAACAGAGAGAGAGAGAGAGAGAGAGAGAGAGAGAGAGAGAGAGAGAGAGAGAGAGAGAGAGGAGAGAGAGAGAGAGAGAGATTAAACGAAGAAAGAAAAGAAGCATGGAAAACGCACGCCATGCAAGGAATTGAATGTGGACAAAACAAAAAACGAAGAAAATAGAGAGAGAGAGAGAGAGGAGAGAGAGAGAGAGAGAGAGAGAGAGAGAGAGAGAGAGGAGAGAGAGAGAGAGAGAGAAAGAAAGAGAAGAAGACAAGAAAAAGACTGACTGAGAGAAAAGAGGTAACGAAACAGAATAGAAGAAAGAGTTTGCAATCAAAATCCCGACACAAAGGGAAGAAAGGAAAGGGGGTAGGAGGGTTGGGGAGAGAAACAAAGCACGTGAACTCGCTAACTTTTTGTTAGGAACAGTTTGATGCTGGAGTCTGGATCAGTCAATATTCCATTAACCCAGAATAATGACTGTGGAAGGCACCTTACAATCTGCCGTTGATAAAGCAAACAAAAAACAGAAAATAAACATCGGATATTTCGAGAAGTTCAGTGAGTAAAAGAAAAAAGAAAAAAAGACAGACAGACAGAGACAGACAGACAGACAGACAGACAGACAGACAAGCAGAAGTAAAGAAAGAAACAACAATGATAGAAAGAAAGGGGAAAAAATGGGCGAAGGGAGAGAGAAAAAGGGAGAAACACACACACACACACACACACACACACGCACGCACGCACACACGCACGCACGCACGCGCACGCACGCACGCACGCACGCACGCACGCACGCACACGCACGCACACACGCACACACGCACACACAAATTCACTAATCTTCCACTGAAATAAAGTCGGATATATGTCTTTTTAAAATTAATCTTCAATTGCAGACGGACGCCAATATATCAGAATTTGAAAGCATCCACACATCTATCTCTGAAAGTAAATGATTTTGTTGGCATTGTAGTTTTGGGGTGTTCGGGCATGACTGACAATACAGATATCGGGAAAATATTTTTACTGTTATCATCAAATTATCTGTGTATGCGTGCGTGCGTGCGTGCGTGCGTACGTGCGTGCGTGCGTGCGTGTGTGTGTGTATGCGTGCGTGCGTGCGTGCGTGCGTGCGTGTGTGTGCGTGCGTGTGTTGCGTGCGTGCGTGCGTGCGTGTGTGTGTGTGTGTGTGTGTGTGTGTGTGGGTGTGTGTGTGCGTGCGTGTGTGTGTGTGTGTGTGTGTGTGTGTGTGTGTGTGTGTGTGTGTGAGATCATAATTAATCCTGCTGCATATCTATCTATCTATCTATCTATCTATCTATCTATCTATCTATGTCTGTCTGTCTGTCTCTATCTATGTCTGTCTGTCTGTCTGTCTGTCTGTCTCTCTCTCTCTCTCTCTCTCTCTCTCTCTTCTCTCTCTCTCTCGCCTTGTTTGGACATCATTTACATTTGTTTGTTTTACTGCAGATAAGTCATGACCAACGATAGTTCTGGCACGTGATATTTTTGTTATGCCGTAGCCAAGAAGTTACTCATTATATAATGACATTTAGAAGGACATCTCATCAGCACTTATGTCTGTTGATATTCTTACTATTCTGTCCATGTGTTATGTGTCATAGTGATGCAACGTTTTGTTTCAATCAATTTCATTTTTTTCGTAAGCTTTGGGTGAGACAAACTGCATCCGAGACGTCACTGATTTTTATACACATGCTATGACTCTGGAAATATAAACGTGATCAACAGAATAATCTTACGGAATTGGTTCTCTTTCATCTTCTCACCCATCTTCCACCCACCTAATCAACCTGCTTTCTCTTTCACGCCTTTCTCACATACATGCAACATATGACACAAAGATATTGTATTGCGCTTAGGTCCACTCCATGAGGAGTGAAATTATAATGTCACTTTTTCATATACAAGCATTATACCCCGGTGGTATATGAACAGGTCCATATAATAGTGAACCTGTAAACCTCAGAATTCCTTTTTTCTTTTGTAATTTCGTAACTTTACGTCCCATTACTTTAAGTGTTTTTCTTTGATCACTTTGTTTTCTGCAAGTGAGGAATTCAACGAATAAATTCAACCTTAGCTTCAAATGTACAATACCTTTTGTTTGTCAGGTATTGGAATTCGACGATTAAACTCTCCAATAGCTTCAAAAGGACAATATATTTGTTTGCCCGGTAACTGGATTCAACATTTAAGTCACAACAGTTTCATAAGGGCAATACCATTTGTTTGCCAGGTAACGGCTAATAATCCAGTATTTCTTTCGATTTCTGACCAGCGCTTTGCGCCGATTTCTTCTTTCCAACACTGCTGAAGGGGTTAAAACATCAATTCCCCTGGGATCTGAACTTTGACTGAAGGGGGGGGAAAAGCGCTTTTCGCCTGGATCTGAACTTTGACTGAAGGGGGGGGAAGCGCCAAGTGCCTTTGCATAAAGGGGAGGGGAGGGTGGGATTTTTTTTCGTGGAGCAGAGAGTGCGTCTTCACTGCTAGCGTGTTACTCGAAAAAGGAAGTGCTTTTTTTTCGCTTGCCTGACATACGTCGAAAAGGGGAGTGTTTTTGCGCATGCCTGACATGCGTTAAGACTTTTGTCTTGCCGGAAAATACCGGAATAATCGCACTCTCCGCCACAAATTCCCTTATGTCCCATAAGAACTTTTGTGGCTGATGCTTCTTGTTAGGTCCCATGGCAATTGATAACTGTTCTCTTTCATCTTCTCACCCATCTTCACTCACCACCTAAATCACCTGCTTTCTCTTTCACGCCTTTCTCACATACATGCAACATATGACACAAAGATATGTATTGCGCTTAGGTCCACTCCATGAGGAGTGAAATTATAATGTCACTTTTTCATATACAAGCATTATACCCGGTGGGTATATGAAACAGGTCCATATAATAGTGAACCTGTAAACCTCAGAATTCCTTTTCTTTTGTAATTTTCGTACTTTACGTCCCATTACTTTAAGTTTTTTTTCTTTGATCACTTGTTTTCTGCAAGTGAGGAATTCAACGAATAAATTCAACCTTAGCTTCAAATGTACAATACCTTTTGTTTGTCAGGTATTGGAATTCGACGATTAAAACTCTCCAATAGCTTCAAAAGGACAATATATTTGTTTGCCCGGTAACTGGATTCAACATTTAAGTCACAACAGTTTCATAAGGGCAATACCATTTGTTTGCCAGGTAACGGCTAATAATCCAGTATTTCTTTTCGATTTCTGACCAGCGCTTTGCGCCGATTTCTTTCCACACACTGCTGAAGGGGTTAAAACATCATTCCCCTGGATCTGAACTTTGACTGAAGGGGGGGGAAAGCGCCATGAGACACTTCTTGCTCATTTTTTTGGGCATGCATGAAGTGTTGACCCCCGAGTCATAACCGAAAGGTAGTGGACCTAGCGCGTTGACTGTCTGAGGATTACGAAATCATAATGAAAATAATGACAATTACTATAGCACCCAACCTAACAACGTAGGCTGCTGGGCGCTTTGCAAGCTTTAACAATTCAGCATCTTATAATATGTGCAGAAAACACACACGCACCAAATATTGCGTTCATAGGTCATCAACATAGCTACACCCACACGCGCGTGCCCGCGCACAGCCGTTCGCGCGCACACACACACATCCTCCTCGCGCACACGCGCCTGGAACATACTGTTGCACACAAGGTTATACTATGTAACCAGTGAACAGCTCCTTTGTACACAAGCAAAGTGTACACATATATAATGTCTTGTGGGGGTTGCCCGTCCTTCTTGTTGCCTTTGCTATGCCCTTGTCCGCCGGTTTTGTCTGTTAGCATCCGCAGGTCCGGGAGCCCCCAGGACCTTGTAATGCGTCCTGGACTGGGCCCACGATGCTGGTCTGCCAGTCCGCGCTTTGTTGCGCTGGAGGTACCGTGAAGGTCGTCGTGGGTGTGGCTGCCACCTGTTGTGCCGGGTCGGCCATCGTCGATGTGCTGCCTCACTCGCTGTCAGCGCAGGCCTTCAGCGTCGCTGCGGTCTTGTCTTTGGCATCTGTAAAATACCCAATCTTCGGACACGAAAAGGGGCTTACCGTGTGTGTACTTCTATTGCCCTGTGGAATGGAATGGGATCAATCAACACGGGTCAGAACTGCACGCGTACTACTGGCCAAAAGTCACAACTAATATCGCTGGATTGTGGAGAACAGTCCTAGTCGTGGCTAACATCATCACCTTGCCGAAAGAACATGCAAAACACACACTGATACAGCCGCATTGCTGAAAAATTGCTGAGAAGCCTGTAACCCTTGTCACGGGTAATGTAGCCGCACTGTTGAGGAGCTTGCAGAGTTATACAGCTGGTCATCATCACCACTGAAATAGCCGAATTGGTGAGAAAACCTGCAAAAACACATCCTGGGTGGCTGCATTGAGGAAGATTTTCTGAGAAACTCGCAAGACATAGCCACGGCTCACGTAGCCGCATTGCTGGAAAACCAGCAAAGTTATATATATATATATCTATATATATATATATATAACATAACATGTGGCCGCATTGCTGGGAAAACATGCAAAGTTACATATATAAACATGCTTAGACACAACTGATGTAGCCGCACTGAGGAAAGATCGTTGAGGGAGACTTGCTGAGAAACCTGCAAACCAGTGTCATGGCCACATTGCTGAAAAAAGATGCAAAGTTATATATATATAATATAAACCAGCCAAACACAGCTGATGTGTACCAGAGAGGAAAAATTGTTGAGACAGTCATGGTTGATGTAGCTGCATTGCTGCAAAATGTGCATTTTCACCGCTGATGTAGCTGCTGCCTTGCGGAAAAAAACAGTCATGCCTTGAGTAGAAAAACTGGATCCTGGCTAATATGGCTGCATTGCTGAGAGACATGGCAGATCACAGCAGATGTAGCTGCATTGAGTGGAAAACATAGGTCACAATTAATACAGCCGCATTGCTGATGAACATGCAAGATCACAGAAAACATAGGTGACAATTTAAAACCCGTTGAGTGCCTTTAAGCCGTCAGCTGACGCCGTAGTAAAAAATGTACTTCCAGTGCCTATGGGCCGTCCACTGACGTCATGCATTTGTCTTGATTTTTTTCATTCGTTACTATTCCTATCAAAGGACTGAAATAGAGTGTGCGTAGTAAGCCTTATATGTCTGCAGTATTAAAATGATATGCCAATGACCACATGTGGGGGGAAAGACCATTTTTTTCCTCATCACCGACTGGATGACCAGCCAGCGCTTTGTCTCGCTTGCAAAGATGGCGGCGCAACCTTCGACGAGCGTAGCGACCAAATCAACGTACTTACACAGCTGAGCGGGCTCTGCTAATCATTTTTGACAAAGATAATAATCTTTTATTCAGCGACTCACTCGAGCATGAAGGTGAGATGATGATAGTGATGGAATTGCCGACCACATTCGTCAGTTATTGAGTCGTGCTGTGCGATCTCAAGAGTGTGTTCAGCTGACTGGTTACCATCGTCGGACGAGCTAGCCTAGTGTGTACTCTGCACTGTGTGCGAGTGGCCAGCGACGTGTTAGTCAGCGCGAGAGGGGAGCGCGGCCTGCTCGCGGCGTGACACGGGCAGCAGGAAAGGTAGGGGAAGAGGAGGAGTGAAAGAGAGGGTTGAAGTCCAGCAGGGGGGGGCGTGGTGGGGGGAGGGGGGTGGTGTGGTCGTGGACTGACCTGTCTGCATGAGGTGTGAGCGTCTGGATAGACTTCTAGACTGTTTTACTTTCATTTCATTTACAGGTGTAGCCGCAAGATCACGGGAAACATAGGTCACACTTTTTAATATAGCCGCATTGCTGATAAACATGCAAGGACACAGCAAGATCACCGCTGATGTAGCTGCATTGAGTGGAAAACATAGGTCACGGCTAATATAGCCGCATTGCTGATAAAACATGCAAACAAAAGACAGCTGATGTAGCTGCATTGAATGGAAAACATAGGTCACGGCGAATGGAGCCGCATTGCTAAGAAACATGCAAGAGCACAGGTGATGTAGCTGCATTGAATAGAAAACATGGGTCACGATTAATATAGCCGCATTGCTGATAACATGCAAGATCATAGCTGATGTAGCTGAATTGTGTGGATGTGGAAACATAGGTCACGACTAATCTAGCCGCATTGGCGATAAACATGCAAGAGCACAGCTGATGTAGCTGCATTGAATAGAAAACATGGGTCACGGCAAATGGAGCCGCATTGCTGAAAACAGCAAGAGCACAGCTGATGTAGCTGCATTGAATAGAAAAACATGGGTCACGGCTAATGGAGCCGCATTGCTGAGAAACATGCAAGAGCACAGCTGATGTAGCTGCATTGAATAGAAAACATGGGTCACGGCGAATGAGCCGCATTGCTGAGAAACATGCAAGAGCACAGCTGATGTAGCTGCATTGAATAGAAAACATAGGTCACGATTAGTATAGCCGCATTGCTGAGAAACATGCAAGAGCACAGCTGATGTAGCTGCATTGAGTAGGAAACATAGGGTCACGGCTAATATAGCCGCATTGCTGAGAAACATGCAAGAGCACAGCTGATGTAGCTGCATTGAGTAGAAAACATGGGTCACGGCTAATGGAGCCGCATTGCTGAGAAACATGCAAGAGCACAGCTGATGTAGCTGCATTGAATAGAAAACATGGGTCACGGCTAATGGAGCCGCATTGCTGAGAAACATGCAAGAGCACAGCTGATGTAGCTGCATTGAATAGAAAACATGGGTCACGGCTAATGGGGCCGCATTGCTGAGAAACATGCAAGAGCACAGCTGATGTAGCTGCATTGAATAGAAAACATGGGTCACGGCGAATGAGAGCCGCATTGCTGAGAAGACATGCAAGCACAGCTGATGTAGCTGCATTGAATAGAAAACATAGGTCACGATTAGTATAGCCGCATTGCTGAGAAACATGCAAGAGCACAGCTGATGTAGCTGCATTGAGTAGGAAACATAGGTCACGGCTAATATAGCCGCATTGCTGAGAAACATGCAAGAGCACAGCTGATGTAGCTGCATTGAGTAGGAAAACATAGGTCACGGCTAATGAGCCGCATTGCTGAGAAACATGCAAGAGCACAGCTGATGTAGCTGCATTGAATAGAAAACATGGGTCACGGCGAATGGAGCCGCATTGCTGAGAAACATGCAAGAGCACAGCTGATGTAGCTGCATTGAATAGAAAACATAGGTCATGATTAGTATAGCCGCCGCATTGCTGAGAAACATGCAAGAGCACAGCTGATGTAGCTGCATTGAATAGAAAACATGGGTCACGGCTAATGGAGCCGCATTGCTGAGAAACATGCAAGAGCACAGCTGATGTAGCTGCATTGAATAGAAAACATAGGTCACGATTAGTATAGCCGCATTGCTGAGAAAACATGCAAGAGCACAGCTGATGTAGCTGCATTGAATAGAAAACATGGGTCACGACTAATGGGGCCGCATTGCTGAGAAACATGCAAGAGCACAGCTGATGTAGCTGCATTGAATAGAAAACACGGGTCACGGCTAATGGAGCCGCATTGCTGAGAAAACATGCAAGAGCACAGCTGATGTAGCTGCATTGAATAGAAAACACGGGTCACGGCTAATGGAGCCGCATTGCTGAGAAACATGCAAGAGCACAGCTGATGTAGCTGCATTGAATAGAAAACATTGGTCACGGTTAGTATAGCCGCATTGGTGAGAAACATGCAAGAGCACAGCTGATGTAGCTGCATTGAGTAGGAAACATAGGGTCACGGCTAATATAGCCGCGCATTGCTGAGAAACATGCAAGAGCACAGCTGATGTAGCTGCATTGAATAGAAAACATAGGTCACGATTAGCTATATAGCCGCATTGCTGAGAAACATGCAAGAGCACAGCTGATGTAGCTGCATTTGAATAAAAAACATGGGTCACGGCGAATGGAGCCGCATGCTTTTGCTGAGAGCACAGCTGATGTAGCTGCATTGGATAGAAATTAGGTCACGATTAGTATAGCCGCATTGCTGAGAAACATGCAAGAGCACAGCTGATGTAGCTGCATTGAGTAGGAAACATAGGTCACGGCTAAT
The DNA here is from genome assembly GCA_016801955.1 of Conus betulinus. Lineage (NCBI taxonomy): Eukaryota > Metazoa > Mollusca > Gastropoda > Neogastropoda > Conidae > Conus > Conus betulinus. The sequence continues at coordinate 33,709 of JADBJO010011178.1, forward strand.
ATAGCCGCATTGCTGAGAAACATGCAGATCACAGCTGATGTAGCTGCATTGAATAGAAAACATAGGTCACACGATTAGTATAGCCGCATTGCTGAAACATGCAAGAGCACAGCTGATGTAGCTGCTGCATTGAGTAGGAAACATAGGTCACGGCTAATATAGCCGCATTGCTGAGAGTAACATGCAAGACACAGCTGATGTAGCTGCATTGAGTAGAACATAGAGGGCACGGCTAATAGCGCCGCATTGCTGAGAAACGTGCAAGTAATGTAGCTGAATTGTGGAAAACAAGTGGTAGTCTACATGATGAGAGACATGCAAACTACTCATTTTACGCTCCTTAAATGGGCCTGCTAGTCGTCCTAGTCGACATTCATTGTCTAGTTTTACTACTCACTATTTCAGGGTGGTCGTCTGTGGATGCTAAGTGAAGGGCTTCCTTATGGGGCTTCCTTATGGGTTAAAGAGCCCTTGTAACCGACTCGGAAGCCCCATCTGAAACCTTCGCTAAGGAATACTGCTAATTCCCTGTCATACCCTATTAGGTAGCGTTTCTAACATTTCATGCTTGACTGGGCTTGGTAGGACTCTACTGTCGCACTTTTCTAAGTGTGGTGGGATTGGGTTGGTTTCCGTCTGTGGTGGGTGGAACCATGCACACATCATAAGCAACACCTCTAAGACCTTGTGTTAATTTGATTTTACGTTTTTTCTGGGTCTAGGCCAAATTCATTTGCCAATCTTTTAAAAGCGGTCCAAGTTTGCGTCAGTACTTTCTGTATTCTCATAAAATGATCCAAAGAAAATGACATTGCTGGAATTTGGATGGGTGTTATGCAATTCTTGGGCCATCAACTATCCACTAAGTACAACAAAAGCAAAGAATCACACGATGTAAATATCAAAATGAATTGATTATAACGTCAACCACACACACTCTCTTATTATTTGCTGTGTAAGATAATCGTTCACACAACAAAAAAAAGATTTTCCCTCCTGGACTCCACTCAATCAGCCTATTTGCACTTAATTCTGCTCTTTGTCCAAATTTTTGGACTAGCCAAAGGAAATAAAATTTTGAGTGAATTGTATTTAACAATCCAAAGTGAATTTTACAATCCCGGACGACGAGCCCCCACGTCGATGTGAAGTTTTTTTTTTTTTTTTTTTTTTTTTTTTTTTTTTTTTTTTTTTTTTTTTTTTTTTTAACCGAGCACTTGTTTCTGCTCTTGCAGCACACGATCGCAAAGGGGAGGCGATCGGCGCGCGCGTAGAGGTATAAATACAAGCTAAATAATAAAAATATACTAGTACCGTGATATAATAAACACAGCACAGTGATATAATAAACGCGCGCAAGGGGTAGGTGGTGAGCGAAGACTCGCGTGTGTGATGTGCCTGGGGATCAAGAAATGGTGGGGGAAACTCGATCACCGGTCCACAGCACCGTCACCGAAAAGTGCTGAGTAACGCTGCGTGAACGAAGTACAAATGCGATCGCGAAGGTAGGTCGTGATCGCTATGCACACGTTGAAGAACGATAAATGATGCGATAAATGATGAGCAAAAAAATGGAAAACGAGAAATGTAGTAGCCAAACCACGTGTAGCACAGTGGACTTATTAAGCTGAGCCGACGGGAGAAAGCCCGACCGGCGCAAGGAAGATGGCGGCCGAGACCGGCCCGGTCGTCGCCCAAGTAGTGGTGTGAGCGTCGCACAAGTAGTGGCGTGACTGGAAAATAAATAGCAGGGGCCTTAAGGAGAGGCGCGCGCGGTCTAGAAAGGCCGAACCAAAACAACCTGGCGTGGGGTAAAACGGCGATAACCACGAACCGGTTACGCGTATAACCACGAACCGGGACAACGACGATCGCCAAAATAAGTCAAGTGCTAGAAATACTAGCCCACCGATAGCCTCACACGGCAAGTGTAACAAAGGTTTAGCGCAAGCCACAAGTGAATGAGTCAAGAATGCGAACACAAGCAAACTGTACACAAAGGCAAAGTACAGGCGAGAAAGAGCACAAGACTTATCTTGTTTGGGCGACAGGAATTTTTTTCGTGGAGCAGAGAGTGCGTCTTCACTGCTAGCGTGTTACTCGAAAAAGGAAGTGCTTTTTCGCTTGCCTGACATACGTCGAAAAGGGGAGTGTTTTTTTGCGCATGCCTGACATGCGTTAAGACTTTTGTCTTGCCGGAAAATACCGGTGTGTGTGTGTGTGTGTGTGTGTGTGCATGTTTGCGAATGTGTGTATGCGCGCGCGCGTGCGTGCGCGTGCGTGCGTGCGTGCGAGCGCTTGTGTGTGTGTGTGTGTGTGTGTGTGTGTGTGTGTGTGTGTGTGTGTGTGTGTGTGTGTGTGTTGTTGTCTTCTTCAGTTTAACGTTCTTCCACTAAAAGTGATTCAGACGTGTGTGTGTGTGTGTGTGTGTGTGTGTGTGTGTGTGTGCGTGCGTGCGTGTGCGTGCGTGCGTGCGTGCGTGCGTGCGTGTGCGTGCGTGCGTGCGTGCGTGTGTGTGTGTGTGTGTGTGTGTGTCCCTATGCGCCAACATTTTTGCACAAACGCATAATTATGCACGTGCTAGTTCGCATACATATGAGTGCGTCACCACACACTACAACCGAAGGTCTATTTCCGTCAGTGGCCGACAGCAGAGGCCGGACCTTGTGTGGCTAAAAGGGGGTGGGGTGGTGAGGGTCCCTCCTCGTTTGCATTCCCACCATTGCCCTTGTCTATTAGCTTGATTATTGTCATGAAAAATTCACGCTGGCTGTCTGTCGTGTCTGCTATGCGATCCGGCAGCGTCGGCCAGTGAAACTATTGGCCTACTCCCTCCCTTTTGCCATTCAGTCCTGCTCTGTCCACACACCCTGCACCACACGGCAGACCTCTGCATCAGTCAAACTATTGGCCTACTCGCTCCCTTTTGCCATTCAGCCCTGTGTTGTCCACACACCCTGCATCACACGGCAGACCTTTCCGCTTGTTTTTTCCGCCCTCTACCGCACCTTTGTAGCACTGTTTAGGACTTGTGTGTGAAAGGCTGCGGTCGCTTTTTCATTATTTTATTTGTCGTCGTTGCAGTTCTATTGTTGTTGTTGTTGTTGTTGTTTTGTTGTTGTTGTTGTCGTTGTCGTCGTCGTCGTCATCGTCGTCATCGCCGCTGCAGCTGCTTCTGGTGCAGACATTGCTTTTGACACTGATGATAAAAACAACACAGGATATGTTATGAAGTCATCCTTACTGTGCTCATAGCGCTAACGACAACGACAACGACAACACAACACCACCAAAAGAGTGAACAGCAGCAGCAGAAACAAGAGCAGCAGCAGCAGCAGCAGCAGCAGTAGTAGTAGTAATAGTAGTAGTAGTAGCGGCTGCGGCAGCAATAGTGGTACCTTTACTAGTAGTAGTAGTAGTAGTAGTAGTAGTAGTAGTAGTAGTAGTAGTAGAAAAAGAAGAAGGAAGAAGAAGGAAGAAGAAGGAAGAAGAAGGAAGAAGAAGGAAGAAGAGGAGGTTGCTGCTATCGTTACCGCTGCTGCTGCCGCCACCTCTCTTGTTTCTGTTACGAATCTTCCACAACTTCGGCAGCTGTTACTCACTAGTTTCTGCCTGCGTTACCGTCTGTTGCTGTGTGCTGCAGCTTCCAGGGTGCTGTCCAAAGGCATGGGCAACGCACTGTTTAAAGGATCCCAGAGGTTGGTCGTCAGGGACGTTGATGTGGTTAGGGGAAGGGAGGGGGGGGGGGGTAGGGAGGAGGAACGGGCTATGTTGTGGTTTGAGGATTGTAAG
>JADBJO010011178.1:40000-45000 GCA_016801955.1 Conus betulinus
CTAAACAACAACACGGGGCCTGCCCTAAACCTTACATCACCTGAACAACAACACAGGGCCTGCCCTAAACCTTACATCACCTGAACACAACAACACAGGGCCTGCCCTAAACCTTACATCACCTGAACAACAACACAGGCCTGCCCTGCCTTAACCTGAACAACAACACGGGGCCTCACCTACATCAACTGAAACAACAACACGGGCCTGCCCTAAACCTTACATCACCTGAACAACAACACGGGGGCCTGCCCTAAACCTTACATCACCTAAACAACAACACGGGGCCTGCCCTAAACCTTACATCACCTGAACAACAACACGGGGCCTGCCCTAAACCTTACATCACCTGAACAACAACACGGGGCCTGCCCTAAACCTTACATCACCTGAACAACAACACGGGGCCTGCCCTTAACCTTACATCACCTGAACGACTGGCGGAGCCTGCCCTAAAGCTTACATCACCTGAACAAGCACACGGGGCCTGCCCTAAACCTTACATCACCTGAACGACTATAGAGAGCCTGAGCTTACATAAGAGAGAGCAGTGAAAGAATCGAAGAGAGAGAGAGAGAGAGAGAGAGAGAGAGAGAGAGAGAGAGAGAGAGAGAGAGAGAGAGAGAGAATCCCTGAAAAAGTAAGTGCAGAATATCCCTTAAGGTCGTAGAACTTCTTTTCAGATTTCATTCTGTGTTATTTCAATCCATTTTTAAAGCAAAAAGTAGATGTTGCTTTAAGTGGTATTATTATTACCGATGGAATTTCAAAGTTTTTTTGTTTGTTTGTCTGTTTTGTTTTTGTTTTGTTTGTTTTTTTTCTTAATGCTGCTCAAAGACTGGGTACAGCGCATGATTTCCAATTTCGTTTTGATTTTTTTTTTAATAATGTTGGTATCAACTCATGTCAATTTCATGCAGGGAGGTAACGATCTTTCGCAGCTTTTTTTTTTTTTTTTTTTTTTTTTTTTTTTTTTTTTCCTGGGCATTGAGAGCGAGGAATCGATTTCTGGCAGCGAAGCTTTTGTTGCGCTGTTTTCCAGTTCTCTAAGCTATCACGCACTCCCGGTGTGACCGTCAACTGTTGTTCTTAATCCCCGAGATCCCGGAAGGATTTCCAGGTCCATTTCCCCCTGCACATCAGACAGGCCGGAAGTGCAGTAAATTCAGTTTTAATCAGCCGGCAATAGGAACAAAGCAGCTGCTTCTCTCAGTCACCTGACAATTGACGGATTTGCCCTCCTCACTTTCTAGATGAGTTTTTTTATTTTTTTGTTGTGTTTATTGCAAGAGAATGTTGGAGACAAAGGGATCTTTGGTCTCTCTCTCTCTCTCTCTCCCTCTCTCCTCTCTCTCTCTCTCTCTCTCTCTCTCTCTCTCCTCTCTCTCTCTCTCTCTCTCTCTCTCTCTCTCTCCTCTCTCTCCTACCAAACAATATGATACTGTACTTTAATCGTTATCTTTAGTAGTAGCGGCAGCTTTGTTTGTTTTGTGTTTTTCAGTTAACTCTTTCATTCCATTCAACTATATATTTGAGGATTGGTGATAAAGACCGAAACAAAAGGGGGAGTCAAAAAGAAAACAAAAACAATGCACAACGTTTCGACTCTTAGAGTCTTTTTCAAGTGACATGAAACGACAGTACACGCAATTTTTGCTGTGTACAGCAAAAGTTGTGTGTACTGTCGTTTCATGTCACTTGAAAAAGACTCTAAACGTTGTGCATTGTTTTTGTTTTCTTTTTGACTCCCCCTTTTGTTTCGGTCTTTATCACCATCCTCAAATTATATAGTTGTTCTGAAAAAGACCCAGTCAAGTGTTATCAACTTTCATTCCATTGTTTTGTTGTTTTTTTAGTTAACCCTTTCGTTCCCTGTTTATTTGTTTTAAGTTCAACTTTTATTCTACTCCCCATGGTTTCCCTGTAGTAGCGGTAGCTGTGTTTGTTTATTGTTTTAAGTTCAACCTGTATTCCATTCGTCATCGTGCCTCGTTGCCTTTAGTAGCGGTAGCTGTGTTTTGTTGTGTTGTTTTAAAGTTTACTCTTTCATTCCATTCCTCATCGTGCCTCTCAGACTCTCCTTCCTGTCTTTCACACCCCCACCCCTCACTACCCGCCCCTCGCCACTGGCTGCCTTCCAGTTCTTGTCTGTCTGTCTGTCTGTTCTGTCTGTCTCTGTCTGTCTCTGTCTGTCTGTCTGTCTTCTGTCTGGGGTCTTATCAGGTCTCTGTCTCTCTTCGGTCCTCTCATCTCTCTCTCTCTCTCTCAATCTCTGTGTCTTGTAGTGTGGTGTGTGTGTGTGTGGGTGTGTGTGTGTGTGTGTCTGCTCTCTTTCTCCTGGTCTTTCTGTTTGTGTCAATCTTATGCGTGTCATACTGGGTAGGGGGGGTTGCTAATGTGGGTCACACACTGTGTGTCTCTTGGTCTCAATTTGGACTCACACTCCCAGTGTCAAACGTGTCCGTGCGTGCTTGTTTATGTGTCTGTGTGTGTCCGAGCCCATAATGTAATTGTAAACATTCTCCTGTCTTCGCTCCTCCTGGCAGTGGGGGGGGGGGACGAGACTCTCACGGCTCCCCTCTCGGGGGGGAGGGGGGGGGGGGGAGAAGCGGGAAGGTCGGGGGAGAAATTATGGGCTGCAATTTGATAAAACGTTCAGGAGGGTGGGGTAGGGGGGGCGGGCACCCATCTCTCTTGGGGCTCTCGCCTCTCTCTCTCGTCTAACGCCTCACTCTCTCTCTCATCTCGTCTCTTCTCTCTCTCCATTTGGACTCCCTCAATTTTTCTTTCCGTGGTGCTTTTTTATTCATCTCTATGCGTTTCATTTTTGCCATTCTTTTTTAAGTTTGTAATGAAATTTTTCCCTTTTCTTCGATTTCAAAAAACACACACACACACACACACACACACACACACACACACACAACACACAACACACACACACACACACACACACACACGCAAGCACGCACGCACGCACGCATGCACGCACGCAACACACACACACACACACACACACACACACACACACACACCACACACACACACCACACACACACATTGGCAGAGAGAGAGAGAGAGACGAGAGAGAGAGAGAGGAGAGAGAGAGAGAGAGAGAGAGAGAGAGAGAGAGAGAGAGAGAACCCAGTTTTACCATTATGGGCTGGAAATTTGATAAACGTTCAGGAGGTAACACCCCTTGAAAGCAAATAAAATGATTAATAGAAATATGAAAAAAAAGAGAAAAAAATCTTTGTTTGATACAAACTGCCGACACTCAGTATTATCATGAATACATTGCATGTGAAGAGATACAGTTTTTATGGACAGGACAGACATTTCCACTGGAGCATCTTCCATGCTGTGCCAGCTTAACAGCTGGTTTTACAAATGGCTGATGCTGATGCTCCTTGAGCACATTCGACTCAAATCTCTGAAGATAAGCTTCGACAAAACACACAAAGTCGAATGAAGAAAAGAACTGCACAGACTCTGCACCCTAAAGGTTTTAAGCAAGCCACACACATTCCAATGAATAAAAGACATTTTCCTTTAACCCGCACTTATAACTCGTAGAACTAACGTCTCATCCTTCCCTGTTCCAGTTCCATCCAGCTGGTTACCATTTTTCTCTTCTCTCTTTTTCTTTACGTCTCGCAATTCATGCTATATATTAGAATACGGATCTTTTAGCTCTGCCAGGTTACTTTTCCTTTCATCAAATTTGTCATTAAAGTTTGCTCACATTAAAAACGACATCATTATCTGTCAGTTTTCCCGCACGTCGCTTTTTCGTTACTGTCTCGTCACTGTCCACCACACGTCAGCCCTGCCTCGTCACTGTCCACCACACGTCAGCCCCGTCTTGTCACTGTCCACCACACGTCAGTCCCGTCTTGTCACTGTCCACCACACGTCAGCCCTGTCTTGTCACCACCCACCACACGTCAGCCCCGTCTTGTCACTGCCCACCACACGTCATCCCCGTCTTGTCACTGTCCACCACACGTCAGCCCTGTCTTGTCACTGTCCACCACACGTCAGCCCTGTCTTGTCACCACCCACCACACGTCAGCCCTGTCTTGTCACTGCCCACCACACGTCAGCCCCGTCTTGTCACTGTCCACACCACACGTCAGTCATGTCTTGTCACTGTCCACCACACGTCAGCCCTGTCTTGTCACCACCACCACACACACGTCAGCCCTGTCTTGTCACCACCCACCACACGTCAGCCCCGTCTTGTCACTGCCCACCACACGTCAGCCCTGTCTTGTCACCACCCCCCACACGTCAGCCCTGTCTTGTCACCACCCACCACACGTCAGCCCTGTCTTGTCACTGCCCACCACACGTCAGCCCCGTCTTGTCACTGTCCACCACACGTCAGCCCTGTCTTGTCACTGTCCACCACACGTCAGCCCTGTCTTGTCACTGTCCACCACACGTCAGTCATGTCTTGTCACTGTCCACCACACGTCAGCCCTGTCTTGTCACCACCCACCACACGTCAGCCCTGCCTTGTCACTGTCCACCACACGTCAGCCCTGTCTTGTCACTGTCCACCACACGTCAGCCCTGTCTTGTCACTGTCCACCACACGTCAGCCCTGTCTTGTCACTGCCCACCACACGTCAGCCCTGTCTTGTCACTGTCCACCACACGTCAGCCCTGTCTTGTCACTGTCCACCACACGTCAGCCCTGTCTGCCTGAGACTGTCTCAGTTAGGAGCTTCAGGATTGAACTGCATATCATTACACTGATGAAGGATATTTTCCATTCACATTGATGAAGGATATTGCCCATTTACACTGATGAAGGGTATTGCCCATTTACACTGATGAAGGATATTGCCCGTTTACATTGATGAAGGATAATGCCCATTTACGCTGTTGAAGGAATCGGCCACTTTATACTAATGAAGGAAATTTGCCTATTTACACTGATGAAGGATATAGCTCATTTACACTGATGAAGGGTATTGCCTGTTCACACTGAT
>JADBJO010011178.1:52500-66715 GCA_016801955.1 Conus betulinus
GAAAGAGTAAGCGCCGGTTCTTGGAACAATTCCGAAGGTTGACAATCCCCTGGGTTAGGACTTAAGGCTCTCGTCATTGGCAAGTTGAACGTTTTTATCTACCATTGACGACCCACGTGCTTATCGTTACTGACTTTTTAAAGATTGTCACACTCTCGTTCACGCAATGACGACAGATAATCAGTCAGATAAACAGAACAGAAATCTCTTTGTTTTCATTACCTACATACATGTTTTTGCTATGTGGTTTTACATAACTATATATGCGTGTTTTTCTATTCAAAACATGAACCAGATCTTCATAGACTCCAAAAAATATCTTTTGACAGATGGTCAAAAACAGTGCCACGTAAACATCTGGTTTCGCCAACAAATTGTATAACTCAAGGGATAATATGCACTGAGAGATCGATTTGTTTCTTCTCCATCCCCCCGCCCTTCAGCTTGAAAAGAGTATTACATGCTGTTTTTATTGATCTGCATTTCGTTTCTGATCGAGTATATAAAGAAATGAGGTGAACGAATCAGAAGTGTTAGTGTGTGATACTCCTAGCGCAATTTCAAAAGAAGTCGTGTAATCTAAAGGCAATGGGAAGAAACAAACTACACATACATCTGCCCCAGAAGACCGTGTTCACAGACGTTTAACCTCTCTTCCACCAGCCCTCTAAGCATGGCATCAATGCTTGGAAGATGAACTGGGAATGTCCGGGATTCCATGGATACTGGCAACAAGCGCTGGCAGCCAGCGTCATATAAATCATGCAGGCAGAGAGAGAGAGAGAGAGAGAGAGAGAGAGAGAGAGAGAGAGAGAGAGAGAGAGAGAGAGAGAAACAAAGACACAGACAGACAGACAGACAGACAGACAGACAGAGACAGAGACAGAGAGTCGGAGACAGAGACAGAGTTGCAGTTGCACTAGACAGAGCGCAATACCAATTTGTCCGGCAGCAACGGTCATCTATAATGCACAAGGAACTAAAAGCTTTCCAGCCGAGATTTACTTGCCTTGGTCACATCTTGTCATTTTCCATTCTCTGGAACATCCCTTTGGAGTGTGGGGCGTGTGGGTCGGGTTTTGGGCGATTGGAAAACCTGTTTTCCTCCAGGATTAGCAACGACTGTGTATGTGCTTGTTCTTATCGTATCTTCCTCTCCACCTCCAGTGTGCGCTGCCCCTTCCTCTGAAGAAAACTCCCGTTTCCTCCTGGCACTAGCTGACAGAAAAGTTCGCACAGCATGCACACGTTATCTCGTTGGTGAACAAACGGAAGATGGTTTCTCTCGGCAGCTTTTAAAGTACATTTTCAAAGACTGTTTTATACACGAATCAAGGTCACTTCTGTTCATTGATGTAACTGAAATATATACTCACTACCCCCCCTCCCCATTGGCCAAACAGTCAACCACACACACGCACACACTCACACAAGCAGGCACCCAAGCACCACACACACACACACACCCCACACACACACACACACACACACACACACACACACACACACACACACACATCTGCTCTCGCATGGATGAGAGAGAGAGAGAGAGAGAGAGAGAGAGAGAGAGAGAGAGAGGGAGAGAGAGAGAGAGAGAGAGAGAGAGAGAGAGATTTTCATGGATAGGCCATTGCCTCTCATGAAGGGGGAGGAGGGGGGGGGGGGGGGTACTTGAACAATCATTTTCATGCTCATTTTTTTAAACAGATTATAAGTGTAAGGATTTTGCTTTACAGGATAGCAACTTTATACAGCTGAAATGCTTTGTGCAAGAAAATTGAGAGATTTCGGATGGTTCTTTCGTGTTTACATGCAAAAAAGTAAACGTTGTCGAGACAGGATTGGGAATTTACGAATGTTTTAGGGGAGAGAGAGAGAGAGAGAGAGAGAGAGAGAGAGAGAGAGAGAGAGAGAGAGAGAGAGAGAGAGAGAGAGAGACGTTTCAGACTTTCTTTTTTTTTTTTACAATGGCTTTGTGACGGACCGCATTTTGTCTGGTCCCAAATTTGGGGACAGTTTTACCGGAACAGGAAAACCTGTAAAACCGGTTGACCTGTTTACCTGACTGCTACTCACCTACGTTTTGTGTAAGTCAGATGAACGAGGATCCCCCCCCCCCCCCCCCAAGTCTCCGCAGGAGAATACCGGCCGAACAACACTTCCAGAGAGCTGAAGGGAGACCCTGAAGACCACCCTTGCACAAACCATGTAATATATTTGAATCTAAGTCAGCGTACATGTTCAAAAGTAGACTTCCATAATTGTTCAAATATTCATCTTGAGAACACCTAACTGAAGTGAAAATCTCACTCTCATAATGTAGTTCGGGTATATTGTTTGCTAAGAAAATCTCTAGAAATGATTGGGAGTTCTACCGTTTCAATCACAACACGGTACCAAACAAACATCGCTTTTTGTCGTTCTATCAGCCAAACAATTTTCAAGCAGACGTATTCCATTACCATGATTAACATAGTACAAAAAGGCAAACTTTCTGGCGGATTATAAGAACACACATGTAACACATTTTTTTCCCAAAGCTGAGCACTTTTTTATCAATACAATGCACAACGATTTACACTTTCTTTTTCTTTTTTTTTTTTTTTTTTTTTTTTCTGTCCCCAAACTCTGCGCCTATCTAACATACGCAGGACAACCACCTACTAAGCCCCCTACTGACGACAATAATTGCTTAGTCGCGGAGCCGGCGTGAGTGAGCTCTCCCTCCGGAGGGCGCCACCACGTCCGTCCAACGACACAGCCCCCATGGACTCGCCGATACCGGTGACCCCGACGGAACCAAACCAAGGCCACAGACGTGGAGAGGACATCGAAATTGAGGTCACCATGAGAGCAGGGCATGAAGGGCCACAGAATTTGAGACTTTTTATTTTTTTTTTTTTTTTTTAATGCTGATCGATGAGAATGAGGATTAAGATGATGCTACGGATTTCCATTTTGGTCTGAGACTACATGACAGGGCTGTACTCTACGCTTCCTTTCATAATATATCCCGGCGTCAACCAGGCCCGAGAGATACAGGCACCTGCAGTGTTGGTCAGGAAATTTGAGCAACACTCTCAGAACGCATCCATTAAGTGGATGAAACTCGACTGTGTGGTCCCAGTCTTCTTCCCAACTGAGCCCCGCAGCAAACTCAACTCTGGGTAGGAGCCGTTCGGGGCAGAAAAACCCACATGACTCTGATGGGATTCGAACCCACGACCTCCCACCGGGAGTCCGCTAATAGTCTCTATCAAGCACACAAGGTCAAATTTGCAAATAAATGAAACAAAATCACGATCTGTAAATTTGGGCAATAATCCGTTCATATTCCATGTAAGAAACGAAAAAAAGGCTGCCTTGCTTTTGAGACATTTCCATCCACCAGGTGCACGCTGTCACTCACACAGACCCATCCACCAGGTGCACGCTGTCACTCACACAGACCCATATATCAGGTGCACGCTGTCACTCACACAGATCCGGTCAACATCCATGGACTTGGTCACTACAAACTGGGGTGAATACAAACCGGTGCTGGTCCAGACTGATCACCATAGTTATCTCGCTGTCAGGACAAAAAGGGCATACAGAAGAGGGCCGACGACCGATTTCCTAAGTACTCCCTGACCCTGCCTCAAGATCCTGACGAAAATGTTTTATCCTCCTAGAAGAAGGTGGTCAAAGACAATTACTGCGTTCTTCTCTACATACTTGTCCTGCCTTCCTGACTTCCTTCAAGTGGGGCGACAGCTTACGCCTGATCTATCTGACCCTGTAGCAGGGATCTTCACCAATAAATACATTACTGCCGTGCAGTTTTCCTTTCAACTGTAAAATCATGACCTTATCCTTGCAATAACGGGGGAGTCAGGCTTTGTGTTTTAAACGGTTCACACTATCAGATTCAATATCTTTTTTTATGTCCAACTCATCGGTGATAACATCGTGCAATTTGTTTTCGCTTTGTCCATTGGCTTCATTCGGTCCCTTACGTATGCCGCATTATATCAAATTATATCGTCATCTGCCTTTTTCCAATCCATCAACTTTAGCCATTAGGTCAGCGTTTTTTTCTTTGATAGTTCACGATTCTGTGTTTTCCTGAGCGCCCCCATCTAAAAAAAAAAAAAAAAAAAAAAAAAAAAAAAAAAAAAATCTTAGAGACTGGTTTGCACAGTGGTATACTGCCCAGTCGTGGGAGGAGGTTTACAGAGTGGTATACTTCACAGTCAGGGAGAGGTTTACAGAGTGATATATTCCCCAGTCAGGGAGAGGTTTACAGAGTGGTATACTGCGCAGTCAGGGAGAGGTTTTGCAGAGTGGTATACTGCCCAGCCAGAGGGAGGTTTACAGAGTGGTATACTGCGCACACGGGGAGAGGCTTACAGAGTGGTACACTGCACAGTCAGGGAGAGGTTAGCACAGTGGTATACTGCCCAGTCAGGAAGAGGTTTACAGAGTGGTATACAAACCAGTCAGGGAGAGGTTTACAGAGTGGTATACTGCACAGTCAGGGAGAGGTTTACAGAGTGGTATACTGCCCAGTGAGGGAGAGGTTTACAGAGTGGTATACTGCCCAGTCAGGGAGAGGTTTGCAGAGTGGTATAGTGCCCAGTCAGGGAGAAGTTTACTGAGTGGTATACTGCCCAGTCAGGGAGAGGTTTGCAGAGTGGTATAGTGCCCAGTCAGGGAGAGGTTTGCAGAGTGGTATAGTGCCCAGTCATGGAGAGGTTTACAGAGTGGTATAGTGCCCAGTCAGGAAGAGGTTTACTGAGTGGTATAGTGCCCAGTCAGGGAGAGGTTTGCACAGTGCTATACTGCACAGTCAGGGAGAGGTTTGCAGAGTGGTATAGTGCCCAGTCAGGGAGAGGTTTACTGAGTGGTATACTGCCCAGTCATGGAGAGGTTTACTGAGTGGTATACTGCCCAGTCAGGGAGAGGTTTACTGAGTGGTATACTGCCCAATCAGGGAGAGGTTTGCACAGTGCTATACTGCCCAGTCAGAGAGAGGTTACAGAGTGGTATACTGCACAATCAGGAAGACTGGTAAGCAGAGTGGTATACTGCCCAGTCAGGGAGAGGTTTACGGAGTGGCATAGTGTCCAGTCAGGGAGAGGTTTACAGAGTGGTATACTGCACAACAGTCCAGGAGAGGTTTACAGAGTGGTATACTGCCCAGTCAGGGAGACGGGTGTGCTGAGTGTTTTACTGCAGAGTCAGGGAGAGGTTTACAGAGTGGTATACTGCTCAGTCAGGGAGAGGTTTACAGAGTGGTATACTTCACTGTCGCGGAGAGGTTTACCGAGTGATACATTGCACAGTTAGGGGGAGGGGGTGTTACAGAGTGGTATAGTGCCCAGTCAGGGAGAGATTTACAGAGTGGTATACTACACAGTCGGGTGTGTGTGTGTGTGTGTGTGTGTGTGTGTGTGTGTGTGTGTGTGTGTGTGTGTGTGTGTGTGTGTTACAGAGTGGTATATACTGCCCAGTCAGGGAGAGATTTACAGAGTGGTATACTGCACAGTCGAGGGGGGGGGGGGTGTTACAGAGTGGTATACTGCCCAGTCAGGGAGAGGTTTACAGAGTGTATACTGCCCAGTCAGGGAGTGGTTTACAGAGTGGTATACTGCCCAGTCAGGGAGAGGCTTACAGAGTGGTATACTGCCCAGTCAGGGAGAGGCTTACAGAGTGGTATACTGCCCAGTTATGGAGAGGTTTACAGAGTGGTATACTGCCCCATTCAGGGAGAGGATTACAGAGTGGTATAGTGCCCAGTCAGGGAGAGGTTTACAGAGTGGTATACTGCCCAGTTAGGGAGAGGTTTACAGAGTGGTATACTTAACAGTCGGGGAGAGGTTTACAGAGTGGTATACTGCCCAGTGAGGGAGAGGTTTACAGAGTGTTATACTGCCCAATCAGGGAGAGGTTTACAGAGTGTTTATACTGCACATTCAGGAGACTGGTGTGCAGAGTGATATACTTCACAGTCAGGGAGAGGTTTGCACAGTGCTATACTGTGAAGTCAGGGAGAGGTTTGCACAGTGATATACTGCCCAGTCGGGGAGAGCTTTGCACAGAAATATACTGCCCAGTCAGGGAGAGCTTTGCACAGTGCTATACTGCCCAGTCGGGGAGAGCTTTGCACAGTGATATACTGCACAGTCAGGGAGAGGCTTGCACAGTGCTATACTGCCTAGTCAGGGAGTTTTTGCACAGCGGTATTCTGCAATCAGATCCCCTTTTCCACATCACCAAACTTTTAGTTCATTGCTGTCATCGTGGAGTCCAGTTTCGCCATGACGTCTGCTCCAGGGAGTCTGCGGTGAAGGAGGAGGAGTCTGGGGAGTTGTCTGCCCGCTATCCCGTCATTGCCTCTGTCCAAGCTGGTCCGATGTCCACCGCTGCTGACCAGTCTGGAATGTCGGAGGTTGTCCGTCTTTGGTCCGGGTTCTGCTCCACATCGCCACATCGCAGTAGAAATCCGCCGCAGTGCATCCGAGTGAGGAGCAGACCTAAAAAAAACACACACACACCACACACACACACACACACACACACACACACACACACACACACACACATCCACTCTACAACGAAGTAACTGCATGGTGATTCTCATGGCCCATTTTTCGTTTGATTTCTCCAACTTGAAAATTTGAACCACTGCGAGAAAACAGCCGAATAACGGTCTGAAGACAAGCGGTACGGAAGGCATGGTACCTTACACATGTGCCTACCAAGTCTTGGTGCAGAACACTAGCACAGTTCGGTACAATCGACAATTAAAGCGCAAACGATCTGTTATGCGGCTTACACGGCTTTACGCCCCCCCCCCCCCCCCCCCCCCCCCCCCCAGAGAGAGAGAGAGAGAGAGAGAGAGAGAGAGAGAGAGAGAGAGAGAGAGAGAGAGAGAGAGAGACAGAGCAGTTAAGTCATCACGATTTGCTTGCTTCATTCGAAGAGAAGTCTTGGGGTATGTTTAGTGTTGCTAAAAAGCAACACTGTACACTGTCACGCTAGATTTCGCACATCCAGTGTCCGCTCTAAACTACTTTCAGTGCAACTTTCGACGGGCGTCAACGTACAGCAGTTTGTTTAGGTGGTAAAGTAGTCACTGAGGTGGAAGCGAAGGGACGAAGAGAAGAGCATAGCATGGTATAGCATCATCTCTGCAACTGACTGAATGATCTGTCATTTCTGGAAGTGACAGAATGATCTGTCATCATCTCTGGAACCAACTGAATAATGTGACACCATCTCTGGCAAGCGTCAAGTGCACATGGCATGCTCATCCTTGCTGAGGTGTCTTCGAAACCATGCACAGCAAAATCCTATCGGAGTAAAGACCTTTATTTATTACAGCACAAAGCCTGATAGCAGAAATCAAATCCGTCCTAGAGTATAATATTATATAAACAAGCTGAAAATAGGCAAAGTTTTAAGACATTTGACGCGGGACACGACTGAACTCAATGGAGTTACAGACATGTACAAGCATCATTCATATAAGCACACTCGCTCTCAATGACTCTCGGACACACACACACACACACACACACACACACACACACACACACACACACACACACACACACACACATGCACAGAGAGGAGAGAGAGAGAGAGAGAGAGAGAGAGAGAGAGAGAGAGAGAGAGAGAGACAGACAGACAGACAGACAGACAGACAGACAGATAGACAGACAGACAGACATTCACTCTCAAGTCATGTCTTTTGTTCTATTAAAGTAAAACAAATCCATTTTTGAGAACATGAATTGCATCCCCCCGCATAAGAGCCGAAAGCTCTGCACATAAATACGCGTTCAAGCCATTTCTTTTGTCCCGTTTATAGAGAAAGCAATGCATATCTGTGAGAATAGATTGCATTCTCAGTTTTCAAAGGAACGCCCGGCAGTGTTTTCAGTATTTTATCCATTGTCCATGCTCCGAAAATACACACGCTGGCATTGGTTTCTGCTGTGTAGAATCTTGCTCACTGGGTGGGAAAACCAAGATATGCGTGTATGAAAAGGTAATACATTTGAGAGAGAGAGAGAGAGAGAGAGAGAGAGAGAGAGAGAGAGAGAGAGAGAGAGAGAGAGAGAGAGAGAGAGAGAGATTACAAACTCAAGCTCACTTACTCAAGTCTATTCTTTTTTCTACTTTTGTTTGTATGTGTTTAGTATATTACATTCATTGTCACAAAGAGAGAGAGAGAGAGAGAGAGAGAGAGAGAGAGAGAGAGAGAGAGAGAGAGAGAGAGAGAGGAGAGAGAGAGAGAGAGCACTACCAATTTGTTCTGCTGCAATGGTCATCTATAATGCACAAGGAACTAAAAGCTTTCCGGACGAGATTTACTTGCCTTGGTCACATCTTGTCATTTTCCATTCTCTGGAACATCCCTTTGGAGTGTGCGGTTTCTGTTTCGGGCTTTGGGCGATTGAGAAAACCTGTGTGCTGCAGATTTACAAATAACTTCGCACGTGCTGGTTTTTTTTTACCCTCTCTTTGCCCTCTCTTCCCCCATGGCAAGGACCACTTTGTTTGCTTCTGGCACTGGTGCCATACTAACACTCACACATCATATACACGTACAAAATGCAAAAGCGGAAGAGCTTTCCTCTTATCAGTTTTGAAACTGCAATTTCAGACTGCTTACAGACATCTAGACCATTTAGCAGTTCATCTACATAACTGATACCCTCCCCTTATCCCCGTAGACCACTTTTATAAGAAAATCACACCCAAGCCTTCACATGCACGCGCACACGTACATGCGCGTATTCGCACACATACAGCGACACACGAATAAACAAACAAACAAACAAAAAATAACAACATATTGAGTGAAAGGGGTGCAGGGTGGAGTTAATAGCAACAATAATGAGTGAAGGGGTACAGGGTAGAGTTAATAGCAGCAATAATGAATGAGGGGGTGTATTGTGGATTGAGTTAATAGCAGCAATAATGAATGAGGGGGTGCATTGTGGATTGGGTTAATAGCAGCAATAATGAGCACATAGGTATAGGGTAGAGGGAGTTAATAGCAAGGTAATGAGTGAAGGGGTGCAGGGTAGAGTTTAACAGCAGCAATAATGAATGAGGGGGTGCATTGTGGATTGGGTTAATAGCAGCAATAATGAGCGAATAGGTACAGGGTAGAGGGAGTTAATAGCAAAGGTAATGAGTGAAGGGGTGCAGGGTAGAGTGTCATAGCAACAATAATGAGTGAAGGGGTGCATTGTGGATTGAGCTGATAGCAACAATAATGAGTGAAGGGGTGCAGGGTGGAGGGAGTTAATAGCAACAATAATGAGTGAAGGGGTGCAGGGTGGAGGGAAGTTAATAGCAACAACAATGAGAGAAGGGGTGCAGGGTGGAGTTAATAGCAAACATAATGAGTGAAGGGGTGCAGGGTGGAGTGAGTTGATAGCAACAATAATGATGGAAGGTGTACAGCATTGAGGGAACATCAACAATAATGAGTGAAGGGGTGCAGGGTGGAGTGAGTTGATAGCAACAATAATGATGGAAGGTGTACAGCATTGAGGGGAACATCAACAATAATGAGTGAAGGGGTGCAGTGTGGAGGGAGTTAATAGCAACGGTTTAAAGGGGTGCAGTGTGGAGGGAGTTAATAGCAACGATTAAAGGGGTGCAGTGTGGAGGGAGTTAATAGCACGGTTAAAGGGGTGCAGTGTGGAGGGAGTTAATAGCAACGATTGAAGGGGTGCAGGGTGGAGGGAGTTAATAGCAACGATTGAAGGGGTGCAGTGTGGAGGGAGTTAATAGCAACGATTAAAGGGGTGCAGTGTGGAGGGAGTTAATAGCAACGGTTAAAGGGGTGCAGTGTGGAGGGAGTTAATAGCAACGGTTTAAAGGGGTGCAGTGTGGAGGGAGTTAATAGCAACGATTAAAGGGGTGCAGTGTGGAGGGAGTTAATAGCAACGGTTAAAGGGGTGCAGTGTGGAGGGAGTTAATAGCAACGATTGAAGGGGTGCAGGGTGGAGGGAGTTAATAGCAACGATTGAAGGGGTGCAGGGTGGAGGGAGTTAATAGCAACGATTTGAAGGGGTGCAGGGTGGAGGGAGTTAATAGCAACGATTGAAGGGGTGCAGGGTGGAGGGAGTTAATAGCAACGATTGAAGGGGTGCAGGGTGGAGGGAGTTAATAGCAAGCAACGATGAAGGGGTGCAGTGTGGAGGGAGTTAATGGCGACAATAATGAATAAGGGGTGCAGGGTGGAGTGAGTTAATAGTAAAAATAATAAAAAGGGGTGCAGGATGGAGGTAGTTAATAGCAACAATGATGAGTGAAGGTGTACATGGTGGAGGGAACAGCAACATAATGAGTGAAGAAGTGCAGGGTGGAGTGAGTGAAGGGGTGCTGGATGGATGGAGTTAATAGCAACAATGATGAGTGAACTGGTGCAGGAATGATGGAGTTAATAGCAACAATGATGAGAGAAGGGGTGCAGGGTGGAGTTAATAGCAACAATGATGAGTGAAGGGGTGCCGGGAAGAGGAGTTAATAGCAACAATGATGAGCGAAGGGGTGCAGGAAAGAGGGAGTTAATAGCAACAATGAGAGAAGAGGTGCAGGATGGAAGGAGTTAATAGCAACGATGATGAGTGAAGGGGTGCAGGATGGAGGGAGTTGATAGCAACAATAATGAGTGAAGGGGTGCAGGATGGAGGGAGTTGATAGCAACGATAATGAGTGAAGGGGTGCAGGATGGAGGGAGTTGATAGCAACGATGATGAGTGAAGGGGTGCAGGATGGAGGGAGTTGATAGCAACAATAATGAGTGAAGGGGTGCAGGATGGAGGGAGTTGATAGCAACAATAATGAGTGAAGGGGTGCAGGATGGAGGGAGTTGATAGCAACAATAATGAGTGAAGGGGTGCAGGATGGAGGGAGTTGATAGCAACGATGATGAGTGAAGGGGTGCCGGGAAGAGGAGTTTGATAGCAACAATGATGAGTGAAGGGGTGCAGGGTGGAGGGAGTTAATAGCAACGATGATGAGTGAAGGGGTGCAGGATGGAGGGAGTTGATAGCAACGATGATGAGAGAAGGGGTGAAGGATGGAGGGAGTTGATAGCAACAATAATGAATGAAGGGGTGTAGGGTGGAGGGAGTTGATAGCAACAATAATGAGTGAAGGGGTGCAGGAAGAGGGAGTTAAATAGCAACGATGATGAGTGAAGGGGTGCAGGAAAGAGGGAGTTAATAGCAACAATGATGAGTGAGGGGTGCAGGATGGAGTTAATAGCAACAATGATGAGTGAAGGGGTGCAGGATGGAGTTAATAGCAACAATAATGAGTGAATGGGTGCTGGGTGGAGTGAGTTAATGGCAACAATAATGAGGGAAGGGGTGCAGGTTGAAATGAGTTAATAGGAACAATAATGCGGGAAAGGTTGCAGGGCGGAGTGACTTGAAAGCAACAATAATGCGTGAAGGGGTGCGGGGTGGAGGGGGCTGATAGCAACAATAATGAGGGAAGGGGGGCAGGGTGAGTTAATAGCGACAATAATGAGGGAAGGGTGCAGGGTGGAGTTAATAGCAACAATAATGAGGGAAGAGGTGCAGGGTGGAGTTAATAGCAACAATAATGAGGGAAGGGGTGCAGGGTGGAGTTAATAGCAACAATAATGAGGGAAGGGGGGCAGGCAGGAGTTAATAGCAACAATAATGAGGGAAGGGGTGCAGGGTGGAGTTAATAGCAACAATAATGAGGGAAGGGGTGCAGGGGTGAGTTAATAGCAACAATAATGAGGGAAGGGGGGCAGGGTGGAGTTAATAGCAACAATGATGAAGGAAGGGGTGCAGGCTGGAGTTAATGGCAACAATAACGAGGAAGGGGGGCAGGTGGAGTTAATAGCACAATGATGAAGGAAGGGGGGGCAGCAACAATAGTGAGTGAAGGGGTGCAGGTTGAATTGAGGTAAAAGCAACAATAATGAGAGAAGGGGTGCAAGGTGGAGTGAGTTAATATCAACAACAATGAGGGAAGGGTGCAGGGTGAAGTTAATATCAGCAATAAACGAGGCAGGGCTGCAGGGTGGCGCGAATGCAAATTCGGGCTGTAAGGAAAAAGAGACAGGTAGAGATGATGTCGATAAACATCTCAATACGCTCAAAAAAGCAATAAGATAGAGGTAGAGAGAGAGAGAGAGAGAGAGAGAGAGAGAGAGAGAGAAGAGAGAAGAGAGAGCGAGAGAGAGAGGAGAGAGATATGTGTACGTGTACACGTGTGCAGTTGTGTGGGTGTGTTGTGTGTGTGTGTGTGTGTGTGTGTGTGTGTGTGTGTGTGTGTGTGTTGTGTATGTATGATTGTGTGTGTGTGTGTGTGTGTGTGTGTGTGTGTGTGTGTGCGTGCGTGCGCTCGCCTGAAAACTTCAGGCCAACGATCTTTCTCTTACCAGGCACCTGCTCTGTGGAATAGTCTCCCTTCTTCTCTGCGTAACACGGACTCTTTAGAGACTTCTAAAACTCCCTAAAGACACATCTTTTCCCCAGGACTGATTCATGATATTCACTTACCACTGTGCGCGTGTTTGCTGATGCTGAACGCGCTCGTTTGTCTGTCAGTCTGTGCGATTTTTCTTTTTTTTTTTTTTTTTTTTTTTTTTTTTTTTTTTTTTTTTTTTTTTTTTTTTTTCCCGTTTTTTTTTGTGGTGTGTGTGTGTGTGTGTGTGTGTGTGTGTGTGTGTGTGTGTGTGTGTGTGTGTGTGTGTGTGTGTGTGTGTGTGTGTGTGTGTGTGTGTGTGTGTGTGCGCTTTGAATTAGAACTATAATTGTATCATGTTTTTTCTGTAATATGCGCTTTAGGCTCTCAAGAGGTAAAGCGCTCTATAAATATCCTTTTACGTACATTACACACACACACACACACACACACACACACACCACACACACACACACACACACACACACACCACACACACACACACACGCACACATACGTACACAGGCACGTGCGTGGGCATGCATGCACGCACATGAGCACGCACGCTCGCACGCACGTACGTACGCACGCACACACACACACACACACACACACACACACACACACACACCACACACACACACACACACGCGCGCGCGCGCGCGCGCGCGCGCGCGCACGCGTGCACTCATATCGGCCCGTACTCACACAATGGGCATGCAGACACACATAGGCAGATGTACATACACTGGCGTGCATACGTGTGTACATACGCGGGCTTAGGGTCACAGTATTTTTTGCTCTGTACCCTAGTGGACTGTGTCCTGGGACCTTACTTTGAATTGAGGGAATTTTTTTTTTTTTTTTTTTGAGAGAGAGAGAGAGAGAGAGAGAGAGAGAGAGAGAGAGAGAGAGAGAGAGAGAGAGAGAGAGAGAGAGAGAGAGAGAGAGCTGTTAAGTCATTAAGGTTTTGTTGATTCATTCCAAGAGAACTCTTTGAGTTAGGTTTCGAGGTGGTAAAAAGCAACGTTCCACGCTGTCACCTTTCATTTTGCACATCCAGTGTCTGCTCTGAGCTCCTTTCATTGAAACTTTTCCATGGAAGTCAGCTGACAGCAGTCCTTTGGTTGGTAAAGTAATCACTCATGTGGAAGTGAAGAGACAAAGAGGAGAGAGGGACGAAATCCCAAGAAAGAATAGGCAATGAAGTGGAATGAAAGCAGCGGCCAGGACACAGAGGATGGAGGCCAAAGAATAACATTGGGAAAACAGTTACCAACAGAGAAGAAAAACACAGTTCACTGGAGAGAGAGAGAGAGAGACAGAGGAGAGAGAGAGAGAGAGAGAGAGAGAGAGAGAGAGAGAGAGAGAGAGAGAGAAGAGAAAGAAAAGAAGAGAAAAGAAAGAAAGAGAAGAAAGAGAAGAGAAAAGAAGATGAAATTTCTTTATCTACGAGGACAATAGTTAAGCACTGACGTACTTTTTTTACACCCAGTCCTCGCCCGGAGTAGGGACTACAACATGCAGTAAAAGAAATAATGTGAGAAAGCAAAAAAGCAAACAAACAAAGCGGTCAAGCAATCATCAAATGAAAATAGAAGAGAAAGGAGAGAAAAAAAAATGAAGGGGAAGAAGAGGGCGGGGGTAGGGGTGGGTGTGGCTTCGCGGGGCATATGAAAGTGCACTATAACGTACAGTAGTTAGCATGTCTAAAAACAGACAGTAAAATGAATATGACCAAGTACGTAAGAATTTG
>JADBJO010011178.1:76691-91691 GCA_016801955.1 Conus betulinus
GCACGCTGTCACTCACACACACCCCATCCATCAGGTGCACGCTGTCACTCACACACAGACCCATCCATCAGGTGCACGCTGTCACTCACACAGACCCATCCATCAGGTGCACGCTGTCACTCACACAGACCCATCTATCAGGTGCACGCTGTCACTCACACACAGACCCATCATCAGGTGCACGCTGTCACTCACACAGACCCATCCATCAGGTGCACGCTGTCACTCACACAGATCCGGTCAACATCCATGGACTTGGTCACTACAAACTGGGGTGAATACAAAAACCGGTGCTGGTCCAGACTGATCACCATAGTTATCGCTGTCAGGACAAAAAGGGCATACAGAAGAAGAAGGCCGACCGATTTCCTAAGTACTCCCTGACCCTGCCTCAAGATCCTGACGAAAATGTTTTATCCTCCTAGAGAAGGTGGTCAAAGACAAATACTGCCTTCTTCTCTACCTCCCTGGCTTTCCACTTGTCCTGCCTTCCTGACTTCCTTCAAGTGGGGCGACAGCTTACGCCTGATCTCTCTGACCCTGTAGCAGAAATCTTCACCGATAAATACATTACTTTAACTTTAAAATCATGACCTTATCCTTGCAATAACGGGGGAGTCAGGCTTTGTGTTCAAACGGTGCACACTATCAGATTCAATATCTTTTGTTATATCCAACTCATCGGTGATAACATCATGCAATTTGTTTTCGCTTTGTCCATTGGCTTCATTCGGTCCCTTACGTATGCCGCATTATATCAAATTATATCGTCATCTGCCTTTTTCCAATCCATCAACTTTAGCCATTAGGTCAGCGTTTTTCTTTGATAGTTCACGATTCTGTTTTCTGAGCGCCCCCATCTAAAAAAAAAAAAAAAAAAAAAAAAAAAAAAAAAAAAAAAAATCTTAGAGACTGGTTTGCACAGTGGTATACTGCCCAGTCAGTGGGAGGTTTACAGAGTGGTATACTTCACAGTCAGGGAGAGGTTTACAGAGTGATATATTCCCCAGTCAGGGAGAGGTTTACAGAGCGGTATACTGCGCAGTCAGGGAGAGGTTTGCAGAGTGGTATATACTGCCCAGCCAGAGGGAGGTTTACAGAGTGGTATACTGCGCACACGGGGGGAGAGGCTTACAGAGTGGTACACTGCACAGTCAGGGAGAGGTTAGCACAGTGGTATACTGCCCAGTCAGGGAGAGGTTTACAGAGTGGTATACTGCACAGTCAGGGAGAGGTTTACAGAGTGGTATACTGCCAAGTGAGGGAGAGGTTTACAGAGTGGTATACTGCACAGTGAGGGAGAGGTTTACAGAGTGGTATACTGCCCAGTGAGGGAGAGGTTTACAGAGTGGTATACTGCACAGTGAGGGAGAGGTTTACAGAGTGGTATACTGCACAGTGAGGGAGAGGTTTGCAGAGTGGTATACTGCACAGTGAGGGAGAGGTTTACAGAGTGGTATACTGCACAGTGAGGGAGAGGTTTACAGAGTGGTATACTGCACAGTGAGGGAGAGGTTTGCAGAGTGGCATACTGCACAGTGAGGGAGAGGTTTGCAGAGTGGCATACTGCACAGTCAGGGAGAGGTTTGCAGAGTGGTATACTGCACAGTGATGGAGAGGTTTGCAAAGTGCTGTACTGCGCAGTCAGGGAGACTGGTGTGATAAGTGCTATACTGCCCAGTCAGGGAGACTGGTTTGCAGAGTGTTGTTCCGCACAGTCAGGGAGACTGGGGTGATGAGTGCTATACTGCCCAGTCAGGGAGACTGGTTTGCAGAGTGTTGTTCCGCACAGTCAGGGAGACTGGGGTGATGAGTGCTATACTGCCCAGTCAGGGAGACTGGTTTGCAGAGTGTTGTTCCGCACAGTCAGGGAGACTGGGGTGATGAGTGCTATACTGCCAGTCAGGGAGACTGGTTTGCAGAGTGTTGTTCCGCACAGTCAGGGAGACTGGGGTGATGAGTGCTATACTGCCCAGTCAGGGAGACTGGTTTGCAGAGTGTTGTTCCGCACAGTCAGGGAGACTGGGGTGATGAGTGCTATACTGCCCAGTCAGGGAGACTGGTTTGCAGAGTGTTGTTCCGCACAGTCAGGGAGACTGGGGTGATGAGTGCTATACTGCCCAGTCAGGGAGACTGGTTTGCAGAGTGTTGTTCCGCACAGTCAGGGAGACTGGGGTGATGAGTGCTATACTGCCCAGTCAGGGAGACTGGTTTGCAGAGTGTTGTTCCGCACAGTCAGGGAGACTGGGGTGATGAGTGCTATACTGCATAGTCAGGGAGAGGTTGGAAAGTGGTATACTGCCCAGGCAGGGAGACTGGTGTGCAGAGTGCTATACTGCCCAGTTAGGCAGACTGGTTTGCAGAGTGCTGTACTGCACAGTCAGGGAGACTGGTGTGATGAGTGTTGTACTGCACAGTCAGGGAGACTGGTGTGATGAGTGCTATACTGCACAGTCAGGGAGACTGGTGTGGAGAGTGGTATACTGCCCAGGCAGGGAGACTGGTGTGGAGAGTGGTATACTGTCCAGGCAGGGAGACTTGTGTGCAGAGTGGTATACTGCCCAGTCAGGGAGAGGCTTACAGAGTGGTATACTGCCCAGTCAGGGAGAGGTTTACAGAGTGGTATATTTCACAGTCAGGGAGAGGTTTTGCAGAGTGGCATACTGCCCAGTCAGAAAGAGGTTTACAAAGTGGTATACTGCCCAGTCATGGAGAGGTTTACAGAGGGGTATACCGCACATTCAAGGAGACTGGTGTGCAGTGTGCTATACTGCCCAGTCAGGGAGAGGTTTGCGCAGTGGCATTCTGCAGTCAGATCCCCTTTTCCACATCAGCAAACTTTAAGTTCATTGCTGTCATCCCCCCACCCCCACCCCCCCGAGAGAGAGAGAGAGAGAGAGAGAGAGAGAGAGAGAGAGAGAGAGAGAGAGAGAGAGAGAGAGAGAGACAGAGACAGAGACAGAGACAGAGAGAGAGACAGAGCAGTTAAGTCATCACGATTTGCTTGCTTCATTCGAAGAGAAGTCTTTGGGTTATGTTTAGTGTTGCTAAAAAGTTAGATTTCGCACATCCAGTGTCCGCTCTAAACTACTTTCAGTGCAACTTTCGACGGGCGTCAACGTACAGCAGTTGTTTAGGTGGTAAAGTAGTCACTGACGTGGAAGCGAAGGGACAAAGAGAAGAACATAGTATGGCATCATCTCTGCAACTGCCTGAATGATCTGTCATTTCTGGAAGTGACAGAATGATCTGTCATCATCTCTGGAACCAACTGAATAATGTGACACCATCTCTGGCAAGCGTCAAGTGCACATGGCATGCTCATCCTTGCTGAGGTGTCTTCGAAACCATGCACAGCAAAATCCTATCGGAGTAAGACCTTTATTTATTACAGCACAAAGCCTGATAGCAGAAATCAAATCCGTCCTAGAGTATAATATTATATAACAACAAGCTGAAAATAGGCAAAGTTTTAAGACATTTGACGCGGGACACGACTGAACTCAATGGAGTTATAGATATGTACAAGCATCATTCATATAAGCCACGCTCGCTCTCAATGACTCTCGGATGCACACACACACACACACACACACACACACACACACACACACACACACACACACACACAGCACAGAGAGAGAGAGAGAGAGAGAGAGAGAGAGAGAGAGAGAGAGACAGACA
This sequence comes from Conus betulinus, assembly GCA_016801955.1. Lineage (NCBI taxonomy): Eukaryota > Metazoa > Mollusca > Gastropoda > Neogastropoda > Conidae > Conus > Conus betulinus. The sequence continues at coordinate 80,376 of JADBJO010011178.1, forward strand.
GACAGACAGACAGACAGACAGACAGACAGATATTCACTCTCAAGTCATGTCTTTTGTTCTATTAAAGTAAAACAAATCCATTTTTGAGAACATGAATTGCATCCCCCGCATAAGAGCCGAAAGCTCTGCACATAAATACGCGTTCAAGCCATTTCTTTTGTCCCGTTTATAGAGAAAGCAATGCATATCTGTGAGAATAGATTGCATTCTCAGTTTTCAAAGGAAACGCCCGGCAGTGTTTTCAGTATTTTATCCATTGTCCATGCTCCGAAAATACACACGCTGGCATTGGCTTCTGCTGTGTAGAATCTTGCTCACTGGGTGGGAAAACCAAGATATGCGTGTATGAAAAGGTGATACATTTGAGAGAGAGAGAGAGAGAGAGAGAGGAGAGAGAGAGAGAGAGAGAGAGAGAGAGAGAGAGAGAGAGAGAGAGAGTGAGAGAGAGAGAGAGAGAGATTACAAACTCAAGCTCACTTACTCAAGTCTATTCTTTTTCCTACTTTTGTTTGTATGTGTTTAGTATATTACATTCATTGTCACAAAGAGAGAGAGAGAGAGAGAGAGAGAGAGAGAGAGAGAGAGAGAGAGAGAGAGAGAGAGAGAGAGAAGAGGAGAGAGAGGGGGGGGGGGAGAGAGAGAGAGAGAGAGCACTACTAATTTGTTCTGCTGCAATGGTCATCTATAATGCACAAGGAACTAAAAGCTTTCCGGACGAGATTTACTTGCCTTGGTCACATCTTGTCATTTTCCATTCTCTGGAACATCCCTTTGGAGTGTGCGGTTTCTGTTTCGGGCTTTGAGCGATTGAGAAAACCTGTGTGCTGCAGATTTACAAATAACTTCGCACGTGCTGTTTTTTTTTTACCCTCTCTTTGCCCTCTCTTCCCCCATGGCAAGGACCACTTTGCTTGCTTCTGGCACTGGTGCCATACTAACACTCACACATCATATACACGTACAAAATGCAAAAGCGGAAGAGCTTTCCTCTTATCAGTTTTGAAACTGCAATTTCAGACTGCCTACAGACATCTAGACCATTTAACAGTTCATCTACATAACTGATACCCTCCCCTTATCCCCGTAGACCACTTTTTATAAGAAAATCACACCCAAGCCTTCAAATGCACGCGCACACGTACATGCGCGTATTCGCACACATACAGCGACACTCGAATAAACAAACAAACAAACAAAAAATAACAACAATAATGAGTGAAAGGGTGCAGGATGGAGTTAATAGCAACAATAATGAGTGAAGGGGTACAGGGTAGAGTTAATAGCAGCAATAATGAATGAGGGGGTGTATTGTGGATTGAGTTAATAGCAGCAATAATGAATGAGGGGGTGCATTGTGGATTGGGTTAATAGCAGCAATAATGAGCGAATAGGTATAGGGTAGAGGGAGTTAATAGCAAAGGTAATGAGTGAAGGGGTGCAGGGTAGAGTTAATAGCAGCAAAAAAATGAATGAGGGGGTGCATTGTGGATTGGGTTAATAGCAGCAATAATGAGCGAATAGGTATAGGGTAGAGGGAGTTAATAGCAAAGGTAATGAGTGAAGGGGTGCAGGGTAGAGTGTCATAGCAACAATAATGAGTGAAGGGGTGCATTGTGGATTGAGCTGATAGCAACAATAATGAGTGAAGGGGTGCAGGGTGGAGGGAGTTAATAGCAACAATAATGATTGAAGGGGTGCAGGGTGGAGTTAATAGCAACAACAACGAGTGAAGAGTTGCAGGGTGGGGTTATTAGCAACAACAATGAGTGAAAGGGTGCATTGTGGAGTTATTAGTAACAATAATGATGAGTGAGGGGGTGCAGGGTGGAGGGAGTTAATAGCAACAATTATGAGTGAAGGGGTGCAGGGTGGAGTTAATAGCAACAATAATGTGTGAAGGGGTGCAGGGTCGAGGGAGTTAATAGCGACTATAATGATCGAAGGGGTGCAAAGTGGAGTGAGTTAATAGCACAAATAATGAGTGAAGGGGCGCAGGGTGGAGTGAGTTCATAGCAACAACAATGAGAGAAGCGATGCAGGGTGGAGTTAATAGCAACAATAATGAGTGAAGGGGTGTAGTGTGGAGTGAGTTGATAGCAACAATAATGATGGAAGGTGTACAACGTGGAGGGAACATCAACAATATTGAGTGAAGGGTGCAGTGTGGAGGGAGTTAATAGCAACGATTGAAGGGGTGCAGGGTGGAGGGAGTTAATAGCAACAACAATGAGAGAAGGGGTGCAGGGTGGAGTTAATAGCAACAATAATGAGTGAAGGGGTGCAGGGGTGGAGTGAGTTGATAGCAACAATAATGATGGAAGGTGTACAGCATTGAGGGAACATCAACAATATTGAGTGAAGGGGTGCAGTGTGGAGGGAGTTAATAGCAACGATTGAAGGGGTGCAGGGTGGAGGGAGTTAATAGCAACGATTGAAGGGGTGCAGTGTGGAGGGGAGTTAATAGCAACGATTGAAGGGGTGCAGTGTGGAGGGAGTTAATAGCAACGATTGAAGGGTGCAGTGTGGAGGGAGTTAATAGCAACGATTGAAGGGGTGCAGGGTGGAGGGAGTTAATAGCAACGATTGAAGGGGTGCAGTGTGGAGGGAGTTAATAGCAACGATTGAAGGGTGCTGTGTGGAGGGAGTTAATAGCAACGATTGAAGGGGTGCAGTGTGGAGGGAGTTAATGGCGACAATAATGAATAAAGGGGTGCAGGGTGGAGTGAGTTAATAGTAAAAATAATAAAAAAGGGGTGCAGGATGGAGGTAGTTAATAGCAACAATGATGAGTGAAGGTGTACATGGTGGAGAGAACAGCAACAATAATGAGTGAAGAAGTGCAGGGTGGAGTGAGTTAATAGCAACAGTAGTGAGTGAAGGGGTGCTGGATGGAAAGAGTTAATAGCAACAATGATGAGTGAAGTGGTGCAGGAAAGATGGAGTTAATAGCAACAATGATGAGAGAAGGGTTGCAGGGTGGAGGGAGTTTATAGCAACAATGATGAGTGAGGTGGTGCCGGGAAGAGGGAGTTAATAGCAACAATGATGAGCGAAGGGGTGCAGGAAAGAGGGAGTTAATAGCAACAATGATGAGTGAAGTGGTGCCGGGAGAGGGAGTTAATAGCAACAATGATGAGTGAAGGGGTGCAGGAAAGAGGGAGTTAATAGCAACAATGATGAGTGAGGGGGTGCAGGGTGGAGGGAGTTAACAGCAACAATGATGAGTGAAGGGGTGCAGGGTGGAGTTAAATAGTAACAATAATGAGTGAAAAGGTGCAGGGTGGAGTTAATAGCAACGCGAATATGTGAAGGGTAAAGGGTGGAGTTAATAATAAAAGCGAATAGGTGAAGTGTGCGTGGTTGAGTTAATAACAACAATAACGCGTGAAGGGGTGCAGGGTGGAGTTAATAGCAATAATGATGAATGAAGGGTGCTGGATAGAGGGAGTTAACAGCAACAATGATGAGTGAAGGGGTGCAGGTGGGAGGGAGTTAATAGCAACAACAAAGGGTGAAGGGGTGCAGGGTGGAGGGAGTTAATTGCAACAATAATGAGTGGAGGGGTGCAGGGTGGAAGAAGTTAATACCAACACTAATGAGTGACGGCGTGCGTGATGGAATTAATAGCAACGATAATGGGTTAAGGGGTGGAGGGTGGAGGTAGTTTTTATAGCAACAATTATGAGTGAAGGGGTGCGGCGTGGAGTTAAAAGCAACAATAATGAGGTAAGGGCTGCAGAGTGCAGGTTGGAGATAATAGCAACAATAATGAGTGAAGGGGTGTTTGGTCAGCGTGAGTTAATAGCAACAATAAGTGAAATGGTGCAGGGTGGGGGTTGGTGGCAAAGATACTGAGTGAAAGGTAGCAAGGTAGAGGAAGGTAATAGCAACAAAAGTCAGTGAAGGGTGCAGGGTGGAGTGAGTAAATAGCAACAATAATCAGTGAAGGGGTGCAAGTGGAGTGAGTTGATAGCAACAATAATGAAGTAAGTGGTGGAGGGTTCAATTAACAGCAACAATAATGAGTGAAGGTGTGCAGGGTGGAGTTTAATAGCAACCGCAATGAGTGAAGGGTTGCAGGGTGGAGGTAATTGCAAAAATAATGGGTGAAGGCGTGGAGATAGGTGTGAATAGCAACAATAATGATATAAAGGATGCGTGGTGGAGTTAAATAGCAACAATAATGAGTGAGGGGGTGCAGGGTGGAGGGAGTTAATGGCAACAATAATGACTGAAGGGTAGTTGGGTAAGCTCATAGCAACAATAATGAGTGAATGGGGTGCGGGGTGGAGTTAATAGCAACAATAATGAGTGAATGGGTGCTGGGTGGAGTGAGTTATTAGCAACAATAATGAGGGAAGGGGTGCAGGTTGAAATGAGTTAATAGCAACAATAATGCGGGAAAGGTTGCAGGGTGGAGCGAGTTGAACGGAACAATAATGAGTGAACGGGTGCAGGGTGGAGGGGGCTGATAGCAACAATAATGAGGGAAGGGGGGCAAGGTGGAGTTAATAGCAACAATAATGAGAGAAGGGGTGCAAGGTGGAGTGAGTTAATATCAACAACAATGAGGGAAGGGTGCAGGGTGAAGTTAATATCAGCAATAACGAGGGCAGGGCTGCAGGGTGGCGCGAGTGCAAATTCGGGCTGTAAGGAAAAGAGACCGGTGGAGAGGATGTCGAAAAACATCTCAACACGCAAAAAACACGAGGCAAAAAAGCAAGAGAGAGAGGAGAGAGAGAGAGAGAGAGAGAGAGAGAGAGAGAGAGAGAGAGAGAGAGAGAGAGAGAGAGAGAGAGAGAGATGTGTACGTGTACACGTGTATAGTGTGTGTGTGTGTGTGTGTGTGTGTCTGCTTCGGCTTCCCTCCGCTCGCCTGAAAACTTCAGGCCAACGATCTTTCTCTTACCAGGCACCTGCTCTGTGGAATAGTCTCCCTTCTTCTCTGCGTAACACGGACTCTTTAGAGACTTTTAAAACTCCCTAAAACACATCTTTTCCCCAAGGACTGATTAATGATATTCACTTACCACTGTGCGCGTGTTTGCTGATGCTGAACGCGCTCGTTTGTCTGTCAGTCTGTGCGATTTTTCTTTTTTTTTTTTTTTTTTTTTTTTTTTTTTTTTTTTTTTTTTTTTTTTTTTTTTTTTTTTTTTCCCGGCTGTGTGTGTGTGTGTGTGTGTGTGTGTGTGTGTGTGTGTGTGTGTGTGTGTGTGTGTGTGTGTGTGTGTGTGTGTGTGTGTGTGTGCACGCGCTTTGAATTAGAACTATAATTGTATCATGTTTTTTCTGTAATATGCGCTTTAGGCTCTCAAGAGGTAAAGCGCTCTATAAATATCCTTTTACGTTACATTACACACACACACACACACACACACACACACACACACACACACACACACACACACACACACACACACACACACACGCACACATACGTACACAGGCACGTGCGTGGGCATGCATGCACGCACATGAGCACGCACGCTCGCACGCACGTACGTACGCACGCACACACACACACACACACACACACACACACACACACACACCACACACCGCGCGCGCGCGCGCGCGCGCGCGCGCGCGCGCGCGCACGCGTGCACTCATATCGGCCCGTACTCACAACTGGGCATGCAGACACACATAGGCAGATGTACGTACACTGGCGTGCATACGTGTGTACATACGCGGGCTTAGGGTCACAGTATTTTTGCTCTGTACCCTAGTGGACTGTGTCCTGGGACCTTACTTTGAATTGAGGGATTTTTTTTTTTTTTTTTTTTTTTTGAGAGAGAGAGAGAGAGAGAGAGAGAGAGAGAGAGAGAGAGAGAGAGAGAGAGAGAGCTGTTAAGTCATTAAGGTTTTTGTTGATTCATTCCAAGAGAACTCTTTGAGTTAGGTTTCGAGGTGGTAAAAAGCAACGTTCCACGCTGTCACCTTTCATTTTGCACATCCAGTGTCTGCTCTGAGCTCCTTTCATTGAAACTTTCCATGGAAGTCAGCTGACAGCAGTCCTTTGGTTGGTAAAGTAATCACTCATGTGGAAGTGAAGAGACAAAGAGGAGAGAGGGACGAAATCCCAAAGAAAGAATAGGCAATGAAGTGGAATGAAAGCAGCGGCCAGGACACAGAGGATGGAGGCCAAAGAATAACATTGGGAAACAGTTACCAACAGAGAAGAAAAAACACAGTTCACTGGAGAGAGAGAGAGAGAGAGAGAGAGAGAGAGAGAGAGAGAGAGAGAGAGAGAGAGAAAAGAAGATGAAATTCTGTATCTACGAGGACAATAGTTAAGCACTGACGTACTTTTTTTTACACCCAGTCCTCGCCCGGAGTAGGGACTACAACATGCAGTGAAAGAAATAATGTGAGAAAGCAAAAAAACAAACAAACAAGGCGGTCAAGCAATCATCAAATGAAAATAGAAGAGAAAGGAGAGAAAAAAAAATGAAGGGGAAGAAGAGGGCGGGGGTAGGGGTGGGGGTGGGCTCGCGGGGCATATGAAAGTGTACTATAACGTACAGTAGTTAGCATGTCTAAAAACAGACAGTAAAATGAATATGACCAAGTACGTAAGAATTTGAAACACACATGCACACACGCACGCACACACACGCACGCACACACACACGCACACACGCACACACGCACAGCGAGAGAGAGAGAGAGAGAGAGAGAGAGAGAGAGAGAGAGAGAGAGAGAGAGTGAGACAGACAGACAGTGAGAGAGAACGATATATATATAGAGAGCGTTTTTTAGAGTTCTTGCTGGCTCTCTACTTTTATTTGTGATAATCGCTCCTTACGTTGAGCACTCTAGCCTGACAGAACCTAAACTTAAAATGGAGAAAATCAACTTTGGGCAGTCCACTAAAAATATACCGTTTTCTAACCCACAATCTTACATAAAAAAACTAATAGAGCAGACTGAAAATATTTGTGCGCAACATGAGATGGAAGGCATTCTTCTTTCTGAACCCCAATGCAAAATGCGAAGATAAAAAAACATACGGTTTTAAGTCATGGAGATCGCCACCTATAATAGAGGAAATGAAACCTTTTGAAGACAATATGAAAAGACTAATAGCCAATATTGAATTCAGAAAATCATACAACAATTTCCAAACAAAATTACAAAATGAAATAAAACAAATTCAAAATGACAAAAAGGTATTCGTAAAGGCTGATAAGACAAGCAATTTCTATAAAATGGAACCTAATGAATACTCTCAACTCCTCAACAAAAATATTCATAAAACTACAAAAAAAAAAAAAACTGATAAAACCACATATGACAGCATTTGTAAAAAAGAAAAAGAACTTGTGCACCGTATGGATCTAAATGATAGGATAGAAACAACAGCAATAAAAGAAGCTTTATAACACTTAAAGATCACAAACCTAATTTCCCCAACAACCCAACATGTAGATTAATAAACCCATCCAAGTCTGAATTAGGCAAAATAAGCAAAAAAATTCTGGAAAAGTCTATAGAGGACATAAAAATCAAACACTGAATACAACCTTTGGAAAAATAGCTATGAAGTTATCCAATGGTTCAAGGAAATTAACAAACAGAAAAACACAGTGTTCATCACTTTTGACATAGTGGATTTTTATCCATCTATAGATGAGGAATTGCTTACCAAAGCTTTAAAATTTGCTAACAAATACACAAACATAACAGAGGCTGAGATGGAAATCATCTTCCACACTAAAAAAAACTCTACTCCACAGCAGTAATGATACTTGGACCAAAAAAAAACCAGCAATAATTCCACATTTGATGTCACAATGGTTTCATATGATGGTGCCGAAAACATGTGACTAGTTGGACTATTCATGTTATTCAATATACAGAAAACACTTGGTAAACAGGTTGGCTTGTACAGAGACGACGGCCTTGCCGCGCTAAACAATAAACCAAAAACCATTGAAAATAAGAAAAAAGAACTTTGTAAAATCTTCCAAAGCCATAACTTAAAAATCACAGTAGAAGCCAACAAGAAGGTAGTAAACTACCTAGACATAAACATTAGACCTTAATGACCATGTATACAAACCATATAAAAAACCTAACGATATACCCATCTACGTAGACATCAAAAGTAACCATCCACCTTCTATCCTAAAAACCATACCCAATGGCATAAACAAAAGACTATCTAACCTGTCATGCAACGAGAAAGTATTCAACAGTGCAGCAGTTGAATACCAAGAGGCACTGAAAAAAAAAGTGGCTACAACTACAAACTACAATACAACCCAGATAATAACATGAACAGTAATAAGAAAAAAAGGAAAAGGAAGATCATATGGTATAATCCCCCATATGATGGAAGAATAAAAGACTAATGTAGGAAAAGAATTCTTTAAAATTCTTATAACATCATTTCCAAAAGAACATGTACTATCTAAAATATTCAATAAAAACACCATCAAGCTATCATATTCATGTATGCCCAACTCAAAAACATAATAATGACTCATCTAACAAACTAAAGGCAACACAGCCAAAAAGGGTAACAAAAGGACATCTTGTAACTGCACTAAAAAAGATCAATGCCCCCTGAATAATAAATGCCTTTACAATAATATTGTATACCAAGCCACAGTAACAACTGATAGTGACAAAGAAACATACATAGGGATTACTGCAAACCATTTTAAAACTAGATATGCAAACCATAAACAGTCCTTCAAAAATGAAAAATATAAAAACCAAACAGAACTAAGTAAACACATTTGGAAACTTAAAGATAAAAAAAAATAGACTACAATATATCATGGAAAATTATAAAAAGAGCAGCACCATACAATAATATCTCTAAAAAATGCAACCTATGTTCTACAGAAAAGTGGCTGATATTATGCAAACCTCATCTAGCAACTCTGAATTCAAAAGTTGAGATCATAAACAATTGCAGGCACAAATGGAAATTCTTGTCAACACACACATTCCTTAACACACCCTCCCTGAACGCACCCCCCAAAAAAATCAAAATTGTAAAAAAGATACAGGCCACGTGAAAAACATGCAGAACTCACGCTTACACACACACACACACACCATACACACAATATATAATAACACCGGTAGCGTGCCCAAAATGAACACCTGAAGAGAGCAGAGAGCTCGAAACAAGTTTGTTGGTGGTTTTTTAATCTCCTTTTTTTTTTTTTAAAATCATCATATTTTTAAACATATATATATATATATATATAATATATATATATATATATATATATATATATATATATACACACAGAGAGAGAGAGAGAGAGAGAGAGAGAGAGAGAGAGAGAGAGAGAGAGAGATTTATCCTAGTTATTTCTTAGTTATACATAAATAAGGTAGATGTGAAAGCGTATGGCATGCTTACCCATTGCCGCCCACAGGCTTGACTAAGGAAACAATCGGCTTTTTTACCTGTCATCCACTGGAACTAAGGGAATAATCTGTCTTCGCCTCTGACAAACATCAGGTGTTCATCACTGTTCATTCCGACTAAAGTTTCCTTGAAACCATGCACAGTGAAAACCTACCTCGACATGACAAAGTATACAGTACAAAGTCTGATACCGAAAGTCAAAGTAAAGACCTCGACATGATAGAGCACAAAGTCTGATACCAGAAAACAAAGTAAAGACCTCGACATTATAGAGCACAAAAACTGGGCACCGGAAATCAAAGTAAAGACCTTGACATGAGACAGCACAAAGACTGATACCGGAAAGCAAAGTAAGGACCTCGACAGGAGACAGCACAAAGACTGATACCGGAAAATCAATCTATCATCCATTATGATTTTATGGAAACAAGTTGAAATTGGCCTAAATCAATTTAACTCATTTCCTGGAAACAAGTCGAAATTGGGATAAACTCATTTAAGTCTTTTTCCTGGAAACAAGTTGAAACTGGGATAAACTAATTTAAGTCATTTCATGGAAACAAGTTGAAATTGGGGTAAACTAATTTAACTCATTTCCTGGAAACAAGTTGACACTGGGATAAACAAATTTGAGTCATTTCCTGGAAACAAGTTGAAATTGGGATAAACGAATTTAACTCATTTCCTGGAAAAAAGTTGAAACTGGGATAAACTAATTTGAGTCATTTCCTGGAAACAAGTTGAAATTGGGATCAACTAATTTAAGTCATTTACTGGAAACGAGTTGAAACTGAGATAAACTAATGTGAGTCATTTCCTGGAAACAAGTCCAAATTGGGATAAACTGATTTGAGTCTTTTCCTGGAAACAAGTTGAAACTGGGATAAACTAATTTAAGTCATTCCTGGAAACAAGTCGAAATTGGGATAAACTGATTTGAGTCTTTTCCTGGAAACAAGTTGAAACTGGGATAAACTAAAACTCATTTCCTGGAAACAGTTGAAATAGGGATAAACTGATTTGAGTCATTTCATGGAAACAAGTTGAAATTTGGATAAACTGATTTGAGTCATTTCATGGAAACAAGTTGAAATTTGGATAAACTTATTTAAGTCATTTCATGGAAACAAGTTGAAATTGGGATAAACTAATTTCAGTCACTGAACAATCGACAGGACTGAACGCCGTGTCAGACATTGTGTTCAGAAACGATAGTTTCTTGTAAAAGCATCATTCACACAAGAACACACTAACGCCTGACACACGCACGTACGCGCGCGCGCGCGCGCGCACACACACACCACACACACACACCACACACACACACACACACACACACACACACACACACACACACACACACTTTCTCTCTCTCTCTCTCTCTCTCTCTCATCTCTCTCTCTCTCTCCACACACACACACACACTAACACACACACACACACACACACACACACACACACACACACACACACACACACACACAGAGAGAGAGAGAGAGAGAGAGAGAGAGAGAGAGAGAGAGAGAGAGAGAGAGAGAGAGAGAGAGAGAGATCATTCTCAAGCCATTGCTTTTGTCATATTAAAAATGTCTTTTTGAAGGCATGAATAGCAACTTCAGTTTGTGAAAGGACAGCCATGCCCACAGATACGCATTCATGCCATTTCTTTTGTTCCATTGACAGTAAAAGCAATGCATTTCTGAGAGAAGAGACTGCATTCTCAATTTTCAAAGGAAAGCGCTACAGCGTTTCAATGCTTCATCCATTATCCACGTTCCTAAAACACACCCGATAGCATTGCCTCCTGTTGTGTAGGACCTTGTTCACTGGGCGCGAAAATCGAGATATGTCTGAAAAGCGTTGAACATTTCAGAGAGAGAGAGAGAGAGAGAGAGAGAGAGAGAGAGAGAGAGAGAGAGAGA
>JADBJO010011178.1:111691-114191 GCA_016801955.1 Conus betulinus
TGTGTGTGTGTGTGTGTGTGTGTGTGTGTGTGGGGGGTTTTCATATTTATATGATATATGTTCTTAATTTTATGTTCCCATTTTCTTCATGTTCAACACCGCGCACGCGCGCGCGCGCGCGTGCGTGTGTGTATGTATGTGTGTGTGTGTGTGTGTGTGTGTGTGTGTGTGTGTGTGTGTGTGTGTTCTTCATGTGTGTGTGTGTGTGTGTGATACGTGTGTGTGTCTCGAAACAAGAAGTCTGAATACACTATTCTTTACGGCTTAAACGTCAATTTTATCAACATTTATTCCATTTTTGGTGGGCAGAGACCAGCAGTATGTTCTGCATTACCCAGTCTGCACGCGCATTTGTATGTGAGCGCGAGAGTGTAAGGCATACAGGCATGTACCTACACACCCCAGATTGTTCACTCTTGCCCTAGATCGACTTCGCTAAACACGTGATCAATTCAATCGAACATTAAACCATCAACACACTTACTTTCTTTCGACGGATTTCTAAAATTATGGTTTTAGCAAAATATCAGGCATATTGAACAGGCACAGGTACTAAATGAGAGAGAGAGAGAGAGAGAGAGAGAGAGAGAGAGAGAGAGAGAGAGAGAGAGAGAGAGAGGAGAGAGAGAGAGAGAGAGAGAGAGAGAGAGAGAGAGAGAAGCCGTCACTTCGTTACGGTTTGTGTTTGACTTGATTCCAGAGAAGACTTTGAATTCTGCAACTGCAGCGGAATGCCCACCTCCACTGCCTGCTGGCTGGCTCTGTGTGAACTACACAATGAAACGGCAGCCCTAAATCAGCTTAAAGCTGCCCGTCCGCCCCTGGCCTGACTATTGGAACGGCAAGCGAGGAAACAGAGGAGTGGGCTTGAGGGGGAAGGGGTAGGGGTGGGGGGTGGGGGCTGAAATACCAAGAAAGGAGCGGGAAATCCTGTGAGGGTTTATTGACTGGCGTGGAAGGCTGGGGGGGGGGGGGGGGGGGGGGGGGGGGGAGCAGGGAAGAGAATGCAGAAACGATTGAAGGCATTCCTCCAGACTAAACAGTTAAAAAGAGTTAAAAGATTGTCACATGAGAGAGAGAGACAGAGGCAGAGAGAGAGAAAGAGAGAGAGAGGAGGAGGAGGAGGAAGGAAGGAAGGAAGGAAGGAAGGAAGGAAGGAAGGAAGGAAGGAAGGAAGGAAGACAGACAGACGGAGAGATAGATAGACAAGCAGACAGACAGTCGCCATTATCATCAAAACTTATGTATAACAGCTATGTGAGACTCTCTTTTATTTCATATCATTTCTTTATTTCTTCTTTAATTCATTTACTTCTTCATATATTTCTTGCTTTATTTAGTCATCTATTTTTTTTTTGTTATTTATTCATTTATTTATCTATGTATTTATGCAAACGGAAACGGGCTGAATAGCCACGAAAACAACATTTGTACCAAGGCAAAAATAGAAGGAAGCCCTGAAAGTTCATGATTTACTCTGGAATTAATCTGGATGCAGAAAATGCATACTTCAAATCAAAACACGACGAACTATGATAAAACCCAGACATTCCATGCTAACAGTCAGACATTCCATGCTAACAGCCAGACATTCCATGATAACAGCCAGACATTCTATGATAACAGCCAGACATTCCATGATAACAGCCAGACATTCCATGATAACAGCCAGACATTCCATGATAACAGCAGACATTCCATGATAACAGCCAGACATTCAAACCTGGCAATGAGTCTTCTCTCCTTTTTATCCTTCCCTATGACCCTTCTCCACCAACCTTTCACAGGTATAGTTTGCTTTCCTGCTATTCCTCGTGTCTTTCTACCTTTCACAGGCATAGTTTGCTTTCTGCTCTTCCTTGTGTCTTTCTACCTTTCACAGGTATAGTTTGCTCTCCTGCTATTCCTTGTGTCTTTCTACCTTTCACAGGCATAGTTTGCTTTCCTGCTATTCCTTGTGTCTTTCTACCTTTCACGGGTATAGTTTGCTTTCCTGCTCTTCCTTGTGTCTTTCTACCTTTCACGGGTATAGTTTGCTTTCTGCTCTTCCTTGCGTCTTTCTACCTTTCACAGGTATAGTTTGCTTTCCTGCTATTCCTCGTGTCTTTCTACCTTTCACAGGTATAGTTTGCTTTCCTGCTATTCCTTGTGTCTTTCTACCTTTCACATGTATAGTTTGCTTTCCTGCTATTCCTTGTGTCTTTCTACCTTTCACAGGTATAGTTTGCTTTCCTGCTATTCCTTGTGTCTTTCTACCTTTCACAGGTATAGTTTGCTTCCCTGCTATTCCTTGTGTCTTTCTACCTTTCACAGGATAGTTTGCTTTCCTGCTATTCCTTGTGTCTTTCTACCTTTCACAGGTATAGTTTGCTTCCCTGCTATTCCTTGTGTCTTTCTACCTTTCACAGGATAGTTTGCTTTCCTGCTATTCCTTGTGTCTTTCTACCTTTCACAGGTATAGTTTGCTTCCCTGCTATTCCTTGTGTCTTTCTACCTTTCA
>JADBJO010011178.1:119191-132422 GCA_016801955.1 Conus betulinus
CCACCCTGCTCTCACAAACACATTTTCCCTTCCCGCCATTTTCTGTGTGTTTTATACAGAGGAACAATACTTTACTCGGCTTACTTAGATTGACATGCTCCCGCGTCTTGCGACGCATGAGGCAGCCAAGGCGCTCCACTGTGCACGGTCCTCAGCCAGTCTGCTGGTGTCACTCCATCCTCTGTCAACCAGTCTGAGGTCTCTCTCTACTGTCTGTCGCCAGCTCATACTGGGTCGTCCTCTTTTTCTCCGGCATGCTGGGACCCATTTAATGGCCTGGTTTGCAGGTATTGATGAAGGTAATCTCAAGATATGACCCAGCCAGTGGAGGCGCCGTCTGCAGACGATGGTTGACACGGGGAGCTGTTTGGACCTCTCCCTGGCGTATTAAGTCTGACCACGTGATGCCCAAGATCTCACGTAGGCACTTAGCATCAAAAGCGCCGGTTTCTTCTCCAGGGTGGTCTTCAGTTGCCAGGTTTCACAGCCATATAGCAGGGTTGAAATGATACTGGAGTTATAAAATGTCAGTTTGATTCCAAGGGAGAATTTACTGCCGTTCTCTATATTGTTTCAGCTGTTAAACTTCAATTTGACTCCAAAGGAGAATTTCTTGCTGTTCCATATTTTGCTCAGCTGATTAAATGCTGATGTTGCCTTCCCAATACGACACTTCAGTTCAGGGTCAAGGTCATTGGCATTGTTGATGGAGCTGCCTAAGTATGTGAAGTTCTCTACTACTTCCACTTTTTTTTCTTTTCTTTTTTTTTTTTTTCCCGATGAGAATGTCTGTTGGCCCTTGGTGTTTACCGGTAAGCATGTTTTTAGACTTTTTGGCACTATAATGAGCCCAACGTTGCTTGCAAGCTTGCTGATGTTGTCTACAAGCACCTGCAGATCTTGGGTGATGCTTGCAAGAGCGGCAGTATCATCGGCAAACTCCAGATCTGAGAGGCTGTTTCCTTCTGTCCACTCGATTCCCTTTCCTCGGCGGTCAGTAGTATTTCTCGCCATAAACCGGAAAACAAGAGAACACTCTCTCCCTTCTGCTTCCAGTATCTGCCTTTATCTCTTAATATCTATCTATCTATCCATCTACCTATCTATATCTATCTATCTATATGTGTGTGTGTGTATATATATGTATACATATATATATATATATATATATATATATATATATATATATATATATATATATATATATATATATAGAGAGAGAGAGAGAGAGAGAGAGAGAGAGAGAGAGAGAGAGACAGACAGACAGACAGACAGACAGACAAACAGAGACAGAGACAGAGAGAAACAGAGACAGAGACACAAAGAGAGACAGGTAACTCAGAACTCAGAATTCATAAAACTTTTATTTGATTAGGATTGAGAGATTTCAAGCAAAGCCTTTTTTTTTTTTTTTTTTTTTTTTTTTAGTGAGCAAAGAAGTGAATGTTAGAGAGAAAATGTTTTTTTCTTCAGACATCACACATACCAGTTACAAAAAAAAGTGTGTGAAACAGTACTGCCAGCATCACAGTTGGCATAAGCGTGATCATTTTGAAGATGGTCTGACGTTGTGATACATGCACTGGTTTGGAAGGGTTGGCTACATAATACAGCCTTTCTCTGTCACTAACACACACACACACACACACACACACACACACACACACACACACACACACACACACACACACACACATGCGCACGCGCATTTTTATGCAAAGGGATAACCACAGCAAGCATATATACGCAATTGTAAGATTCAGACGTGAGACAGGGGAGGATGGGGGTGGGTGTGTAATGTGGGGCTGCGGTTGGGAAAGGAAGAGAAAAAGGTGTTACATAAGCAGTACAATATGCCAATGTTTGCTGTGTGATTGTGATTGTTGGCGCAGTGCGCGATCAGACGAGGATGAAGATTGTGATGGCACTGGCATGAAACAAAATGTAGCATTCTGAGAGAAGCAATTTTTATCACTTAGTAAGTACAGTTAGTGGCATCATTTGTTGACATAACTAGTACGGTAACCACGTACACATCTGTACTTGCTGATGATGTAAGTGACTGCTGCAAACCACGTCTGTGAGACAGTGTCATCTGCGTCAAAGAGTCGGTGAAATGTTGTCGAAGGTCCTTTTTCAAGTGTGTAGGAAGCTGCAGAATTGTAGGTTTGGGGAAGAGAGTTCCAACTGGATGAACCTGAAGATGCAAAACTAGTTTTCAACATGTCGATCCGAGTACATGGTAGAATATAATTGTTAGACCCATATCGACATGAGGTCTTAGTAAGTAAATGTCTGACGTATTGTAGGACCAGATCATTGTGTACGTTACACATATGTACAGCTTTGTTGAAATCGAGCTGTGCTTGCAGCGGCAGTGTGGTTAAGTTAGCCTGTTCTTCGGCGGTTGATAAGGAAGAATCTGCTGACGCAGACGCAGAGAGAGAGAGAGAGAGAGAGAGAGAGAGAGAGAGAGAGACAGACAGACAGACAGACAGGCAGACAGACAGAGACAGGGACAGGAAGCCACGCTATACAGCCTTACTTCCAATCATGAATGCAGTATTTGCTCCTTTGGTGGAGTGTGACAAAAGCCCAGGTACCGTACCAAAGACATCTCATTAGCAAGATGGACAGAAACGACCCCCCCCTTCCCTCCTTCTGCTCTCTCTCTCTCTCTCTCTCTCTCTCTCTCTCTCTCTCTCTCTCTCTCTCTCTCTCAGTAATATATTAATTGCATCAGCTGTGCTGTTTTTCCTGTTTACGTCTTCCTGTCTGCACCAAATGTTCAGCTGAGTATGGTGGCATTATCGATGTAGTTCACACTCGCTTCCCTTTTCTGTTACTGCACACACACTCATTACCTCTCTCACCTCACAGTGGGAGGTTTGGTGATTTGTTCTGCCATGAGGCTAACTAGATGGATGAAGGAAGGAGAGAGAGAGAGAGAGAGAGAGAGAGAGAGAGAGAGAGAGAGAGAGAGAGAGAGAGTGAGAGAGAGAGAGAGAGAGAGAGAGAGAGAGAGAGAGAGAGAGAGCATGCTCGCGCGCGTGCATACGTGTGTGTGTGTGTGTGTGTGTGTGTGTGTGTGTGTGTGTGTGTGTGTGTGTGTGTGTGTGTGTGTGTGTGTGTGTGTGTGTGTGTGTGTGTGTGTGTGAGCATGTGTGTGTGTGTGTTTGTTTGTGTGTGTGTGTGTGTGTGTGTGTGTGTGTGTGTGTGTGTGTGTGTGTGTGTGTGCGTGCGTGCATACGTGCGTGCGTGTGGTGTGTGTGTGTGTGTGTGTGTGTGTGTGTGTGTGTGTGTGTGTGTGTGTGTTTACGTTCGCGGTCACGTTTCTCATATTTCTTGACGAGATACCGTACCTAAACACATCCCACATGCGAGGAGCTCCTCGCAAATCATATATTTTGTATCATAGCTCCATAGATGACTTCAGCAAGTCGTTCACAATAATTATATTTCCACGACCTGATATCGACCAGAAGTTCATAAGCAAGCAGACAAGATAGATGAAAAAAAAAACTTTTCAGTGGAACAAACCATTTTTTTCTAGCTGTCTATGGTAGTGTGTGCCATTAAGCAGGAAAAACATGAAGCTTTCCCATCGCTTCTTCCATTACCTTCTTCCATTTTTGCTAATACGCTCGCACACATTAACTCCAATGAGATGGGTATTGCAAACGTTGGGAATGGGTTCAGCAAACAGCGCATTCATGCCAGAGAATTGTTCACGTTCTGAAAATCTGTCTAAGCGGAATAAACCATCAAACAAAAATGACTCAAAATTAATATTCTTAAAACCTTGATTTTGTTCACACAGGAAAAATATTGATATCTTAGAAAAGTAGTTAAAGGCTTAGAATAAAAAAAATTTACTTGCAGAATATTCGACAGGGTCGCCCTGTCTTCTTCAGCTCACTGTTGCTGTTGTGGCAGCGAGGCCTGGTGGGACGACTGTTGTGTGGGGTGAAACGGTTGTCAGGATCTGATTGTAGATGGAAGGAAGTTCAAAGTCTTGATCTCTGTTCAGGCTGGGGCGTCTGGTCTTGATTTTGATGGCTTCTTTAACTTTTCTTTTGTGGGGAAGGGCTCTGTAGATAAGATCTTGGTTTCTTGGGGGCTGAAACTGTGGCCTGTGGCTTGTATATGCTCATGTTCTGCAGAAGTAGATCGGTTTTGGTGTTCCTGTGGACGGGTGGTGAGTGGTCTTGCTGTCTCGCCAATGTATGTATGGGTACAGTCTTGACAACCTACCCGGTACACTACACCATACACACACACACACAAACACACACACACACACACACACACACACACACACACACACACACACACACACACAACACACACACACACACACACACACACACACACACACACACACACACACACACACACACACAGAGGCATACATGCACTGTGCATATTGAAACAGAATGACTGTAGAGATGGAGGAGATGGGAAAGGAAATGTGGGGAAAAGGAGGACCGAGGAAGGGGTGGTGTAGTGTACCAGGTAGGTTGTCAAGACTGTACCCATACCTACATTGGTATCGAGTCTCTAACTGCCTTTCTTATGCCAAATCCAGAATCCAGAAAACTGTATTCTTATTCATTGATATTTTGTACTTTTTGCTATATAATACAACAATACCACTCATCTGACTTTAATCAATCGTGGTTTGTGTTTCACCGGCAGCAAATAAACAACCTGACGATGGAATGCGATAAAAACCAGCAATAGTCTCAATGATTCCAAAATAAATAAATAAATAAACTAAATAAGGAAAGAGAAAACAAAAAGCAGATTCCCACCTCCTCTGTTCTCCTTTTCCCCACATTTCTTTTCCCCATTTCCTCCATCTCTTCTGTCACTCTGTTCCAATATGTACGGCGTGTGTGTGTGTGTGTGTGTGTGTGTGTGTGTGTGTGTGTGTGTGTGTGTGTGTGTGTGTGTGTGTGAGTGAGTGAGTGAGTGAGTGAGTGTGTGTGTGTGTGTGTGTGTGTGTGTGTGTGTGTGTGTGTGTGTGTGTGTGTGTGTGTGTGTGTGTGTGTGAGTTAGTGTTGGTTTGGACACACATAATGGTTAAGAAGACCAGCAGCCCATATTCCTGAAACATGCCACGCTGAGGACATCTGTTTTCGATTAAAAGCTTTTGGAATATGTCCTTTATGTAGCATTTTTTTTAGGTAACTTCAGAAAAAACAGAAAACGCATAACAAGATCCAAACCTTTCTGTCTCAGAAGCAGCTAAGATGTACATATCCAATGAGATGCATTCACTTGCTGTCAAATGTACTTTACTTTCAGTTAATGTCATCCCTCAGACACAAAGCTGGCATCTTGACGGGTATCAAACCTGACAATTTTGTTTTCTAGTTTGACATATGAAAGAGTAAAAAGGACGAGGAAATGCACAGTTTTCATATTCGATATTTTCTTCATGTGTTGTTGACATCAGTGATACTTCGTATACCAGTGAGAAGACAAACGTCACTAGTGTAACGATTAACGGATGACAAATTAACTCTTAGTGTGTAACAGCGCATATAGCCATCACTGATATGACCACGTACAATCCAGTAAGTCTGTAGAAACGAGTGTTTTCAGAAAAGCTGTGAACCCCCCAGTGTCTGTTACGGAAATAACACGTCATGAAACTACTCCTGATATTCTTGGATCGACACACTCTGCACATTGAAAGCATATGAGGGCCATTGGAATCCAGCGAGGGGGGGGGTGGGTGTTGGTTTAAGGAAGGACTGCTGTCACACTACAGAGCCTGCTCCTCCTTTCGGCGGTTGGATACCCTGACGTCTGCTGTCCTGGCCAGGAACACCTCCTGGAAGGGTGTTCTATGTGATTGTGTGCTTTCTCTGCTTCTGTACTTGTATCCCATTCTAGCAGTTTTGTGTACAATGTACGCTGTTGACCGACGAAGTTGATACTCGGGGAGAGAGAGAGAGAGAAAGAGAGAGAGAGAGAGAGAGAGAGAGAGAGAGACAGACAGACAGACAGACAGACAGACAGACAGACAGACAGACAGAGAGAAAAGAGATGTGTGTGTGTGTGTGTGTGTGTGTGTGTGTGTGTGTGTGTGTGTGTGTGTGTGTGTGCGTGTGTGTGATGCCTTTTATTAAGCTACTTTATTTATTTCAGTCGTGCATTCTCTCTCTCTCTCTCTCTCTCTCTCTCTCTCTCTCTCTCTCTCTCTCTCTCTCTCTCTCTCTCTCTCTCTCTAAGTGGTGCTGCTTTAAACAGAATATCTTCTAAGGAACAATACCTTGATTGATAATCTAGTTAGTACTTCCTGCCATTAACACACACTCACAAAAAAAAGCCGTGAAACTCTCCCTGCTTTCTCCAGTATGATTCTCTAGCTCTTAATTTATTTCAGAGAGAGAGAGAGAGAGAGAGAGAGAGAGAGAGAGAGAGAGAGAGAGAGAGAGAGAGAGATCTCATGTATTTCTCAATCAGCACGAAAATACCTACCATCCAGAACCAGAGAAGCATTCAACAAACAGCACAGAAAACAAGCCATTACAGGACGTCAAACTGCGCTGCATATCCAGTAAGGTCGGCTGTCTGAAATGTTAAGCAAGCTAATCTGACCCACCAATTATTTGTAACCATTGTCACTGGAATCTCATTAAAGTAAAGCAAAGCCGTCAATGAAACCAACGTACAAACAACCAGCAGACATCAACTGTTTTCATTGTCAGCAGTGGAATTATGATGGAGCAATGGCGTCTGATGTCGCCCGCCATCATGCTCTGAATGACTTCAAGTCCTTCCTTGACTTCATCTCCACTTTACGTCCCACCTTCTCTTCACCCACCGTCTTCCTCAGCATACCCCCCCCCCCCCCACCCCCAACCCCTCGCTCGCTCACACACACAACAACAAAGTCCTGCCTACCTCGTCTCCTTCCTGATCTGTATTACCAGCTTCCTTTTCCCCCCCACCAGCCCATCTTACACTCTGTTTCTTGGTTGATTCCAAAGAAGATTACTGCCGTGAGAAGTCCATCCTTTCAAACATTGTGGGGTTCAAGCTCGGAAAAAAAAACAAAAAAAAAAAAAACAGAAGAGCATCCTGACTTAGATGCTCGAAGCTGCCAGCCACACACCCCTCTTTCCCCAGGGCAGTAACGAGCTCAGGGCCAAAACACTTGTCGATTTTCTTTTCTTTTTTTTTCTGAAGGCTTTCTGCTATCGAGTTCTTTCTACAGTTTTTTTCCACACCTTCCGTGGTGTCTGTGGTATTTTCTGCATTTACGTGCAAAACCAGTTAAGCGCAAAATCATGAATTTCACTCTCTGTTTCCACCAGTATCTGTTCTTGCTAAGCAACCTTTCATCACATGACATCGGCCAGTACTGCGTAAAACATCAAGGCGAGACGATTGTCTGACAAACATTTACACTTCTTAACCATCTCAGGTCAACCTCACTTTAGTCTTAGCCTTTCACAGCAACCTCACTTTAATCTTAGCCTCTCACAGCAAAAGTTACCAAAGGCCGCTGAAGACGACCGTACACAGAAACCGCCAGGCAGTGTTTGTCGTAACAGGTGTTTTTAAAGCAGTGGTTACATATCTGCCAACAGTGTCTGTCGTAACAAGTGCTTTTGAAGCAGTGGTTACATATCTGCCAACAGTGTCTGTCGTAACGAGTGCTTTTGAAGCAGTGGTTACATATCTGCCAACAGTATCTGTCGTAACGAGTGCTTTTGAAGCAGTGGTCACATATCTGCCAACAGTATCTGTCGTAACGAGTGCTTTTGAAGCAGTGGTCACATATCTGCCAACAGTATCTGTCGTAACAAGTGCTTTTGAAGCAGTGGTCACATATCTGCAAACAGTATCTGTCGTAACGAGTGCTTTTGAAGCAGTGGTCACATATCTGCCAACAGTATCTGTCGTAACGAGTGCTTTTGAAGCAGTGGTCACATATCTGCCAACAGTATCTGTCGTAACAAGTGCTTTTGAAGCAGTGGTCACATATCTGCCAACAGTATCTGTCGTAACAAGAGATCTTAATGCAGTGGTTACATATCTGCCAACAGTATCTGTCGGAACAAGAGATCTTAATGCAGTGGCTACGTATCTACCAATGGACTATGCTGAAGGCAGCTGTCATGCTGTGGTTAAGAGCATAACCTCTTACCATAACCTCTTCCCAAACACACACCACACACACACACACACACACACACACACACACACACCATTGTCCCACTACATAACGTCACGAGGACTGGATAAACAATGAACTCATTAACATCACAGCAGCTAAGAAATACCACACACAGACACCCACCAAACATAAAATCCGCCTGAGCAAGTGTTTTCCATGGCAACGTGTCAGAGTATTTAACAATGGACTGTGATGAAGGTGGCATTGTTCTCTGGATGACAGCATCTCGCCTTCCCCTGTCTCGCCTTTTATTCTTCATTGACTACTCCTTTCTTAGAATCACCACTTCCCCCACCGCTACTGTCTAGTGCGGCTCCCTCTCTCTCACCCACTGTCATCCCACACAGACGTACCCTGCCTTTTCCTTTGTTTTTGTCACCCCAACCCTCCCCCACTCTCCTTTCAAACACGCAGTTCTCCTGTCCGTCAGTTCTGCCTTTTATCTACAGAGGAACAATACCTTCCTTGCCAGTCTGTAGTATTTCCTGTTGTTAACTGCTGTTCTTACTTCTTAATCTCAGAGAGAGAGAGAGAGAGAGAGAGTGCATGCACGCAGATTTCCAAATGACCACACATGTACTCTGAGTTCAGAATCAAACATGTTTAGCCAGAGAATACCACTGGAAAACAAACCAGCAATTAACCAAACAAACTAACAAACACAACAACAACAACAACAACAACAACAACAACAATAGCAATTCCCATTGTATGACTTTATCCAGGACTGCATAAACTAACGATTCAACTTGAATGTCTGGCAAAACATCAGAATTTGGAAAGAGAGGGATTTAGTTATTGCCAAGGACATAGACAACAAAGTACAGGACAGGATACAATCCACTTCGACCTCGGGGGTCTTCTTCAAGAAAAAACAAATAGCATTAGGACAGTGAAAACGAAGGAAGAGAAACCACTTATCTTTTCATGTTCGCCGCCGGACGGAAATGAGGCCACCCGGGGGGATCATGAAAGAGGAAATAGTGAGGGGGGTGGGGGTACAATGGGGTTTGTAGCTTGTTTGTAGAATGGTATGATACATTAGTGACTGTAGTGATAATGGCAGATTGATAATAGTGCTAATTTCCTCCTCCCCCCTATGCCACAAAATAATAAAAATGAAATAACTTAAAATAATAAATAAATAAAAAATGAAATACAAATAACATGTAAATGAAATAAAATAATCATATTACTAAAGAAAAAAAAAGTCATCATCATCATCATCATCATCATCATCATCATCAAAATCATAAATAACAAATTATTTTTTTAGTAAATCAAGTAAAAGAAAAATGAATAAATAGATAAAAAAAAAAACGACTTCAATGGTGATGATTGTGATGATAGCAGTTATGTGTGGGTAGTTGTATGTGGGGGTGTGGGTAATGCTAATAATGACTGGAAGGGAATGAAATGGTCAATGGGTCATTAGATATCGTTGGGGGTGGGGGGAGGGGGGTTGGGGAGGGTGAGAGAGAAGGAGAGGGAGGGAGCTCATATCCCTCCACCCATATATAGTTTAAATACACATGTGTGTGTGTGTGTGGGGGGGGGGGGGGTGTAATTCCTGCAAATAGTGTTGTTGAAAAAAGTAAACAATACTGTGGGATGTGTTCATTGAAGCAGGTGAAATAATGCGTTAGCATTAATATGATCGTGTTGGTTGAGAAGTGATAGACATGACCAATCAGAAACGAGGTATCATGTTTAAACACACACACACACACACACACACACACACACACACATACACACACACCTAATGGTTGATGATTTTTTTTAATAACAACAGTGCCATAGGATGATAGTCATCGTTGTAACTGGAATGATGCAGTGGCAGTAATGCCTGTATAAACGAAACGATCAATGATGAAGGATGATGACCATTGTCATAGCTGAGATTGAAGGTACTGTGGGATGCTGATCATTGTCACAGGTGAAATGATGTGGTGGCATTAGTGTCATGATGCCGGTTGAGGGGGAGGGAGGGAGGGGGGATCAATGACTGATGGGTGATGATCATTTGAGATCAACAGTACGTTAGGATGGTCTTCTTCTTCTTCGTTCACTCAGGCAGGAACCCTGGAGGTATTGGCCAAGGCTGCTGTATGGCAGAAGCCCTCCAGTGGTCCATAAGGTTTCCCTCATCGGTATGTTGGCAGGCTAGGTTTCTGCGCTAAGGTTTGCTGGAAAATGTTCTGCTGTCATTGGGGCTGTACTGCATGGATAATTTGAAGACTCGCCAGTGTGGAATATTGTGGACTTGTGATGTCTCAGTCTGGGGTACCCTGTACTCAGGCTTACAATGTTCACTTTGGTCTGATTGGGCATCCGTTATAATAAGCTAATCTGGGACACACTTCATTTTGAGACATTCGCTGCAAGAAGTCGTTCAAATAAAGGCGCGAAGAAATACCACACATAACACACCAGGCATAAAGCCTGCCTTAGTATTTGTTTCCATGACAGCAGTTAAAAGTGTCTGACAGTGAAGTCTGATCAAGGTGACTATCATTCTTTGTATAGGAGCCCTGCCCCTTCCCTCGTTGTACAGACCTATTTTCTTTTACGTTTCACTCCTTTTTCTTACAACATTCAATCTCCCCCTCCCTACAAGTCGGCTCCCTCATCCACCCATCAGTATTTCACAGCTACGTGGACAGAGTTCCCCCTACCTTTCCTTCTTCCTATCACCACAGTCCTACCCCTCTCCTCTCACAAACACATTTTACCTTCCCGCCATTTTTTGTTTTGTTTTGTTTTGTTTTGCATGCTTCTTTCTTTTCTTCAGAGGAACAATACGTTACTTGGGAGATCTGTAGTATTTCTCGCCATGTCTTTGTTTCATTTGTACAAAAGAACCATACCTTATTTGGGGGTCTGTAGTATTTCTCGCCATTTCTTGTTTCATTTATACAAAAGAACCATACCTTATTTGGGGGTCTGTACTATTTTCCCGCCATTTCTTGTTTCATTTATACAAAAGAACCATACCTTATTTGGGGGTCTATAGTATTTCTCGCCATTTCTTGTTTCATTTATACAAAAGAACCATACCTTATTTAGGGGTCTCTAGTACTTCTCGCCATTTCTTGTTTCATTTATACAAAAGAACCATACCTTATTTGGGGGTCTGTAGTATTTCTCGCCATTTCTTGTTTCATTTATACAAAAGAACCATACCTTATTTGGGGTCTGTAGTATTTCCCGCCATTTCTTCTTTCTTTTTCTACAGAAGAACAATTCTTTACTTGGTGTGTGTGTGTGTGTGGGGGGGGGGGGGGGGGGGGGGGGGGCTATAGTAATCCCCGCCATTTCATTTTCTTTTCCCTTTCGACAGAAGAACAATACCTTACTCGGGGATTGGTAGTATCTCCTGCCATTAACATGAAAACCAGAAGCTTTGATCGTTGCTTCTTCCAGTTTCTGCTTTTACCTCTTAATCTTTGAGAGAGAGAGAGAGAGAGAGAGAGAGAGAGAGAGAGAGAGAGAGAGAGAGAGAGAGAGAGAGAGAGAGATGTCCACTAAACAATAAATGCCTCTACAGCAACACTGTATACCAAGCTACTGTGACATCAGAAAATGAAAAAGAAACATACATAGGGATCACTGAAAACCATTTCAAAACCAGATATTCAAACCACAAGCAGTCATTCAATAAAGAAAAATACAAAAACCAAACAGAACTGAGCAAAATACATTTGGAGACTCAAAGATAAATAAAGCAAAGTACAATATATCCTGGAAAATCCTAAAAAGGGCATCACCATACGATAACATTTCAAAAAGATGCAACCTATGCTTAACAGAAAAATGGTTTATACTATGTAAACCACATCTAGCAAACTCTAAACACCAAAATAGAAATAGTAAACAACTGCAGGCACAAATGGAAATCGTTCTTAGCAAACACACCTGAACCACAAACAACTTGAGAACCGAGCTACACGTGCAGCCAACTCGCACCTGCAAACACCAGTAAACACATTTTCGAATTGTAAACAAACTTGAAATACACGTGCAGCCAACCCGCACATCAGGCTATATAACATCGGCAGTGAGTGACACTAAACCATCCTGAAGAGAGCAAGCGCTCGAAACAGTGCTGTAGGTTTTAAAACTCCTTTTAATACCTTATTTTAAACAGATGTGTGTGTGTGTGTGTGTGTTGTGTGTGTGTGTGTGTGTGTGTGTGTGTGTGTGTGTGAAAGAGAGAGAGAGAGAGAGAGAGAGAGAGAGAGAGAGAGAGAGAGAGAGAGAATTGTGAAAATGTGTGTGTGTGTGTGTGTGTGTGTGTGTGTGTGTGAGTGTGCGTGCGTGCGTGCGTGCGCGCGGGCGCGCGCGCGCGCGCGCGCGCGCGCGTGTGTGTGTGTGTGTATGTGTGTGTGTTTTGCGCATTTGCGTGCGCGCGTATGTGCGTGCGTGCGTACGTGCGCGCGCGCCTGTGTGTGTGTGTGTGTGTGTGTGTGTGTGTGTGTGTGTGTGTGTGTGTGTGTGTGCGCGTGCGCGTGCGTGCGTGTGTGTGTGTGTGTGTGTGTGTGTGTGTGTGTGTGTTGCGTGCATGCGTGCGTGCGTGCGTGCGTGGCGTGCGTGTGTGTGTGTGTGTGTGTGTGTGTGTGTGTGGTGTGTGTGTGTGTGTGCGCGCGCGCGCGCGCGCGCGTGCGTGCGTGCGTGCGTGCGTATGTGTGTGTGTGTGTGTGTGTGTGTGTGTGGTGTGTGGTGTGGTGTGTGTGTGCGCGCGCGCGCGCGCGGCGTGTGTGCATATAGTGCGTCACATGTGTGATTGCGTGCACACGTACGTGCTTGCGTGCGTGGTGTGTGAGTGTGTGTGTGTGTGTGTGTGTGTGTGTGTGTGTGTGTGTGTGTGTGTGTGTGTGTGTGTGTTAGTGTGTGTGTGTGTGGGGGGGGGGGGGTTGCAACTGAGCGCGAGTGTGTAAATGTGTGTGCGTGTGTGCGTCATTACGTGTGTGTGTTTGAGTGACACAAGTGGAGTGTTGGTTTGGGCATGTTATGCTTACACAAGTGAGTGTT
>JADBJO010011179.1:27500-35000 GCA_016801955.1 Conus betulinus
CATTCCTCTACTACTTTACATCTCCACCTCCATCCCTTCTCCCCCCCCCCCCTCCACCTCCTACCACTCATCTCCATTTCCAGTGCTTGCTTTCCATTCCAGACTGTCTTCATTATTATTTTTTTCGTTTTTTTTTTTTTTTTGTTTTTTTTTGTTTTCTTAATTTTAATTTTCCCCCTCTTCCTTTCCCGTCCCCCTGTTACCACCGCCACTCCCCACCTCCCTTTTCTTCCCGCCACTTCTCTTTCGATGCTGGGCCAGCGTAGTTGGGGACGGCGGGGGGGAGTGGGGGGGGGGGGGGTGGGGGGGGGGTAGGAGGGGTGGTGTGCTAGGGGTGGGGGTTGGGTAGGGTTTGGGTTTGGGGCATCACTTTTCAGAGGAAAAACACACCTTAGAGTCTATACTAATTAAGGGATGTTTAACGTTTTTTTTTTTCTTTTTACAATATCTGTCGCCCTTTAAGGTCTGTATTGATTGTAAAATGTATTCATGGAAAAAATCTTTTTTTTTTTTTAGTTGTTGTAAAAAAGTCGTATTGATTGTCGACCCGTACGTTTCACTCCCAGTACCCCCCCCCCCCCTTCCTCTTCTTCCCTCCGCCTCCGCCGCCTCCTCCAACTCTCTCTTCCACCCCTCCTTCTCCGTCTTCCCACCCCCATCCCCCCGCTAAACCCATCCCCCCACCCCTCACCTTTTTGTTTTAATAAGCTTACGCCGGTTCTCAGGCGGGCTCAGAGGTTGGCCTGCGAGACAAACAACATGAACTTAATGAAATAGAATACTGTTCCTCACTCCCCCTTCCCCCCCCCCCCCCCCCCCCCCACCTCCAAAGTCGATATTGGTTCTGAAATTATATCCCAACCCCACTTCACCTCTCCTTCTTCGCTTCGCTTCCCCATCAACGCACTTTTTCTTTCTTTCTTTCTTTCTTTCTTTCTTTCTTTCTTTCTTTCGTCCTTCCTTCTTCCTTCCTTCCTTCCTTCCTTTCTTTTTCTTTCTTTCTTTTTGATTTTGACTCTACGTTTTTTTTCCCATTTTTTTAAAAACCCGAATTAATTGTGCACTAGAAATGTTAATTTGCTTTGGACATATTCGCTCTGTCTGTCCTTTTCTGTTAATGAAATCATTTGTGTGTGTGTGTGTGTGTGTGTGTGTGTGTGTGTGTGTGTGTGTGTGGGTGTGTGTGTGAAGTTTGTGATCGATGAATTGAAATCGAAATCAGTGAGGTGAGAAAGATAGGTAGATAAACACCTCCCTCCCCACACGCACACTCACACATACACACACACTCACACACTCAACAAAAACAAAGAATTGTGAGTGATGAGATAGACAAGCAGAGGGAACAGAGACGATAGCAATTAGAGTTGGAAGAGACAGGACTGAGAGGTGTGTGTGTGTGTGTGTGTGTGTGTGTGTGTGTGTGTTAGAAATAGAGAACAAAAAAAGCAAAAGTGACAAGAATTGTGAGACACAAGTCAAGAACAAAAGAAGAACACGAGGCTGATACTCACCTGCCCAGCAGGAAGGGAAGAAAGGAGAGAAAAAGATGGTGACAGGGAAGAAAGGAGAGAGAGAGAAGGATGGTGACAGGGAAGAAAGGAGAGAAGGATGGTGACAGGGAAGAAAGGAGAGAGAGAAGGATGGTGACAGGGAAGAAAGGAGAGAGAGAGAGAAGGGTGACAAGGAAGAAAGGAGAGAGAGAGAGAATGATGGTGACAGGGAAGAAAGGAGAGAGAGAGAAGGATGGTGACAAGGAAGAAAGGAGAAGAGAGAAGGATGGTGACAGGGAAGAAAGGAGAGAGAGAGAGAAGGATGGTGACAGGAAGAAGAAAAAGAGAGAGAGAGAGAATGATGGTGACAGGGAAGAAAGGAGAGAGAGAGAGAAGGATGGTGACAAGGAAGAAAAGGAGAGAGAGAAGGATGGTGACAGGGAAGAAGGAGAGAGAGAGAGAAGGATGGTGACAAGGAAGAAAGGAGAGAGAGAGAGAATGATGGTGACAGGGAAGAAAGGAGAGAGAGAGAGAAGGATGGTGACAAGGAAGAAAGGAGAGAGAGAAGGATGGTGACAGGGAAGAAAGAGAGAGAGAGAGAGAATGATGGTGACAGGGAAGAAAGGAGAGAGAGAGAGAGAATGATGGTGACAGGGAAGAAAGGAGAGAGAGAGAGAGAATGATGGTGACAAGGAAGAAGGAGAGAGAGAGAGGATGGTGACAGGGAAGAAAGGAGAGAGAGAAGGATGGTGACAGGGAAGAAAGGAGAGAGAGAAGGATGGTGACAGACAGGGAAGAAAGGAGGAGAGAGAGAATGATTGGTGACAGGGGAAGAAAGGAGAGAGAGAGAAGATGGTGACAGGGGAAGAAAGGGAGAGAGAGAAGGATGGTGACAGGGAAGAAAGGAGAGAGAAGGATTGTGACAGGGAAGAAAGGAGAGAGAGAAGGATGGTGACAGGGAAGAAAGGAGAGAGAGAAGGATGGTGACAGTGAAGAAAGGAGAGAGAGAGAGTGATGGTGACAGACTGGGCGGAGCAGCCAGTTCTTTGCTGGGGGGAGGAGGAGGTTAGAAGCTGATGGACGTACGCGCTTTGAAAATATGGTGGGAGGATAGCATTATTATCATGATGCCATTTGCAGTAGTGTCACCTACTCCCACCCCCCCCCCCCCCCCATCCGCTCTGCTTCACGCCTTCTCCGCCCCCCCCCCCCCTTCCCCCCCCACGTATTAGACCTCTCTCTGTATCTGTCTCAGTCTCTGTCTGTCTGTCCGTCTGTGTGCCTGTCTGTCTGTCTGTTTTTCTGTCTGTCTGTCTGTCTCTTTCTGTCTGTCTCTCTCTCTCTCTCTCTCTCTCTCTCTCTCTCTCTCTCTCCTCTCTCTCTCTGTCCTCTCTCTGTCTCCTGTCTGTCTGTCTTTCTGTCCTACTCTCCTCTTCCTCCTTTCTCCGTCTCTGTCTCTCAGCTCATCCTCATTCTTCCTCCTCTGTCTCACAAGGGGGGGGGGGGGGAGAGAGAGAGAGAGAGAGAGAGAGAGAGAGAGAGAGAGAGAGAAGAGAGAGAGACTCAAGACTCCAGTAATTTAATGTGTTTTAAGTATGTAGCCCCCGAGAGATGGAGAGAGAGAGAAGAGAGAGAGAGAGAGAGAGGGAGAGAGAGAGAGAGAGAGAGAGAGAGAGAGGAGAGAACTCCAGTAATTTAATGTGTTTAAAGTTATGTAGCCCGAGAGATGGAGAGAGAGAGAGAGACAGAGAGAGAGAGAGAGAGAGAGACACACAGAGAGAGAGAGGGAGAGAGAGAGAGACAGAGAGAGAGAGGAGAGAGAGAGAGGAGAGAGAGAGAGAGAGAGAGAGAGAGAGAACGGATACACGTACGCAGACGTGAGCACATAAACAACGAGCACAGTACGGCGCGCGCGCACACACACACACACGCACACACGCACACACACACAGACACAGACACAGACACAAACACCCACAACAACTCTCTCTCTCTCTCTCTGTCTCTCTCCTCTCTCTCTCTCTCTCTCTCTCTCTCTCTCTCTCACACACACACACACACACACACACACACACACACACACACAGAGGCAGACTAACACACACATACCTGTACGCACGCACACACGCTTGCACGCACGTTCGCACACATGCTCGCACACACACACACACACACACACACACACACACACCCACACACACACACACACACACACACACACACACACAAACTCACAACATTCTGTCTGTGTCTCTATCTCTCTCTCTCTCACTCTCTCTCTCTCTCTCTCTCTCTCTCTCTCCTCTCTCTCTCCTCATATATACGAATAAACGCGCGCGTGCGCGCCCGCACACGTACACATGCGCGCGGACTTACACACAGGCACACAGACACAGACACAGACACACACACACACACACACACACACACACACACACACACACACACACACACACACACACACACAGATATAGACACACATAAAAACCCACACATGTTCATGACTGCATAAAATATGAACACAAAATAACTGACACCCTAAGCGGGCTAATATAAATCCCAGATCAGCCGTAACACGTGATTTATATCAATTTGTAATATTGATATGCTATGTTTATAGACTCGTACGGGATCGAGTGACAAAATCTGCTCTGCGTCTGCGTTCTGTCTCTCTGCTCTCTCTCTCTCTCTCTCTTTTCTCTCTCCTTCCCCCTCTCTCTATCTCTATTCTCCCTCTCCCACCCTCTCTCTTCCCCTCTTTCTCCCCACCTCTCTCTCGCCCTCTCTCCCTCCCTCTCCCTCCCCCCATCTCTCCTCCCCACCTCTCTCTCTCTCTCTCTCCTCCTCCCTCCCTCTCTCTTTCTCTTTTCTCCTCCATTCCTGATATACCCCCGCCCCTGAACTCTCACTCATCTCTCATTCTCTGTTTCTGTCTCTGTCTCTGTCTTTCTCTTTCACACTCTCTCTCATTCACTCTCTCTGTGTCTCTCTCTGTTTCTGTCTCTCTGTCTTCTTTTTTGCACTCTCTCTTTTTTATTCACTCTCTTTCTGTCAATCTCTCTCCATCTCTCTTGCCCCCCCTCCTCTCTCTTTTCCCCCACTTTCTCTCTCTCTGTGTAACTCTCTTTCCCCTATCTCTATCTCTCTCTCTCTGTCACTTTCTTCTCACTCTCTCTCACTCTGTTTCTCACTCACTGTCTCTCTCTCACTCTCTCACATCCTTTCTCTCTCTCTCTCTCTCTCTCTCTCTCCACTCCACTTCTCACTCTCTCACCCTCTCTCTCACTCTCTGTCTCTGCTTCTCTCTCTGTGTGTGTGTGTGTGTGTGTGTGTGGGTGTGTGTGTGTGTGTGTGTGTGTCTTTCTCTCTCCCTTACTCTTTTTTCACTCTCTCCACACTCTCTCTCTCTCTCACTCCCTCTCAGTCTCTCACTCTCTATCACTCTCTCGCACCCTCTCTCTCTCTTACTCTTTCACTCAGTCTCTCACTCTCTTTATCTCATCCTCTTTTCTCTCTCGATCTCCCTGTCTTTCTCTCTTTCTCACTCTCACACACGCACACACTTAGACACACGCGTAGACGCTCCCTGTCTCTCTCTCTCTCTCTCTCTCTCTCTCTCTCTCTCTCTCTGGTGTGTGTCACTCTCTCTCTCTCTCTCTCTCTCTCTGACAGCCTCTCTCACTCGTACTCCTGTTTCTCTCTCCACTCAGGGACACAAATGCGCTTCCAGCACCCCATGGATCGATATTGCTTCGGCCGAAAAATAATGGAGTGGATTTAAATAGGTTACCTTCCGTCTCTGTTTAAGGGAGACGGACAGTAAGGAGAAAGCAGATATTGGAGCTGTAAAAAGAAAATGAAAAATTTGAAAAAAAAGGAGAAGAAAAGAAAAGACGGACAGAACGAGAGAAGATTTTACAAGCCGGGGGTGGTGGGGTGTTGCAAGGGTGTTGCAAGAGGGAGAGAGAGAGAGAGAGAGAGAGAGAGAGAGAGAGAGAGAGAGAGAGAGAGAGAGAGAGAGAGAGAGAGACGGAGAGATTCACACAAATAATGATAAAAAAGCACTCGCGTGCGCGCGCGCGCGCGCGCGCGCACACACACCACACACACACACACACACACACACACACGCACGCACGCGTGCGCGCAAACACACACACAGAGACACAGACAGACAGACAGACAGATAGACAGACACACACACTCACACTCACACACACACACACACACACACACACACACACACACACACACACACACACACACACCGCACGATCTCATGCGTACACAGCACACACACACGCACACACACCACACACACACACACACACACACACACACACACACACACACACACACACATACACACACACACACACACACATACACACACACAGTCAATCAATCATACAAACACACTCACGCAGACACATCCAGGCACACAGACAACGACAGACAGACAGACACACACGCTCACCCCCCCCCCCCCCCCCCCCCACTCTCTCTCTCTCTCTCTCAATCACACATACACACACACACGTTTTACTGAGCTGACGTGTATTATTTATTACAGTGTCTATATTCAAAAACCCAACATGTATCTTTATTACAGTGTCGATACCCAGGAGCTGACGTGTATGATTATCACAGTGTCTATATCCAAAATCTGACATGTATCTTTTGTTACAGTGTTTATACCCCGGAGCTGACGCATGTCATTATCACAGTGTCTATACCCAGAAACCCGACATGTATCATTATCACTGTGTCTATACTCAGGAGCTGACGTGTATTATTACCGCAGTGTCTATACCCAGAAGCTGACGTCTATCATTATCACAGTGTCTATACCTAGGAGCTGACGTTTATCATTATCACAGTGACTATACCCAGAAGCTGAAGGGTATCATCATCACAGTGTCTATACCCAGTAGTTGACGTGTATCATCACAATGTCTATATCCTGAAGTTGACAGGTATCATTATCACAGTTTCTATATCCAGGAACTGATGGGTATTATTATCTTAAGTGTCTATACCCAGGAGCTGACGGATATTATTATCACAGTGTCTATACCCAGAAGCTGACGTATATCATCATTATCACAGTGTCTATACCCAGAAGCTGACGTGCGTCATTATCAGTGTCTATACCCAGGAACTGACGTGTATTATTATTATTAATATTATCACAGTGTCTATACCCAGAGGCTGATGTGTGTCATTATCAGTGTCTGTACCCAGGAACTGACGTGTATTATTATCATTATTATTAATATTATCACAGTGTCTATACCCAGAGGCTGACGGGCATCATTATCACTGTGTCTATACCCAAAACTGCCGTGTATTATCATTATCACAGTGTCTATACCCAGAAGCTGACACGTATCATTATCACGGTGTCTATACCCAAAAGCTGACGTGTATTATTATCACAGTGTCTATGCCCAGAAGCTGACATGCATTATTATTACAGTGTCTATACCCAGAAGCTGACGTGTATTATTATCACAATGTCTATATCCAGAAGATGACGTGTATTATTATCACTGTGTACTCAGAAGCTGCCGTGTATTATTATCACCGTGTCTATATACCCAGAAGTTGACATGTATCGTTATCACAGTGTCTGTACCCAGAAGCTGACTTGGCTCATTATCACAGTGTCTATACTCAGAAGCTGGCGGGTATCATTATCACAGTGTCTATACCCAGAAACTACCGTGTATTATTATCACAGTGTCTATATCCAGAAACTGACGTGTATTATCATTATCACAGTGTCTATATCCAGAAAACTGACGCGTATTATCATTATCACAGTGTCTAGACCCAGAAGCTGATCTGTATTATCATTATCACAGTTTTTCATACCCAGGAGCTGACGTGTATCATTATTATTACAGTGTCTATGCCCAGGAGCTGACGTGTATTATCATTACCACAGTGTCTATACCCGGGAGCTGACGTGTATCATCATTATCACGATGTCTATGCCCAGGTG
>JADBJO010011179.1:46524-49024 GCA_016801955.1 Conus betulinus
TTAAACTGAAAAATATTGGTATTTCTGGGAGTATGTATGATTATATAAAAAAAACTTTCTAGAAGGAAGAAATATATGTACACGAATTGTAAAAAATATATTCATCATTCAGGAAAATAGAAATGGGCATTCCTCAGGGGTTCTGTTATTGCACCTTATTATTTACAATCCTTATACATGATCTCCCAAAGGCATTGTCAAAACCACCAATGTAGTGCAGTATGTAGATGATATTGCCATTTGGATTAATACTTCATTAAGGAAGCACTCGAATAAAAGGGCAGTAAAATTTGTACAGACAATGTATCAAGGAGAATTGGACAGATTGTCTGCGTACATGAAAGAGAACGGTCTTGAATTATCTGGTGAGAAAACTTGTTTAATGCCTTTTAATAATGGCGAAAACCCAAAGGCTCTGCCCAACCTTACTCTTGACGACAATGTTCTACAATATAAGCAAACAGTCAAGTTCTTAGGAGTGTTTTTAAACACCGAAGCTGAACTGCATATTGGAAACTTGATAGATAAAGCTGGGAAAAGATTAAATTTGCTCAAAATTATATGTTTGTCAACCATGGGGTCAAAACTGTACCGCACTTTTACATGTATATACATCGTTTGTTGGATCAAAATTAATATATGGACAAGACGTATACTTCTCTGCATCTACCTACCTTTTAAAGAAACTGCAAAGCTTAGATAGTAAAGCTTTAAAATTAGCTTGGGTGTGTTCCAGTGCACAGAAAAACACAATGAAATGCTATAAGGAGACAAACATTTTACCTCTTAATGAACAACGAACGTTGGATGTGTCCAAATATATTGTAAGAGGCCTATCTGTAAAAAAAACCCTCTGTTACTGAAAAGTCTTATGGATTCCAACAAGGAATGCCACAAAAGGTCTAAAAAAATATATCATACATAGAGCCAATTAGAAATTTCACTTCTGAGCTTATGTCAGAATGTAGTATTAATATTGATGCAATTTCGGAGGTTCCTATTGTCCCTCAAATGCCCCCATGGGAGCATCTCAACGCAAAAATTGATGATGAATATACTACTTTGAAGAAAGATGACAATGTCAATATTCTAGTAAATGAAGTTCGAGAACATCACGAAAAGACTTATCCAAATCATTTAAAAATATCTACCGATGGTTCAATAATGGAAATGTCTGACAGTGGTGCTGGATTCACTATACCATCCTTAAATGTGCAAAAGTCTTTCTATCTAGGCAGAGAATTTTCAATTTATACATCAGAGCTATATGCGATTATGAAAGCTCTGAATTATATCTTACATGACACGCCAGTATCATTTTATTGTGTGCTATTTTGTGTTGATTCAAAATCAGTTTTACAATCATTAAAGCACTGGAACTCTAAAATTAGAACTGATATTCTTTTTGAAATTAAGCATCTATTACATTGTTTACTTTCCCGAGGTATAGCAGTTGATTTTTGCTGGGGTTCCTTCACACTGTGGCTTAAAAGGGAATGAACTAGCAGACAAATTGGCAAAACAGGGAGCTTGTACAATTTCTGAAACACCCTTCAACAAAGTCTTAAATTTTTTCTCCGCTTGAATTGATCCAGCGATTGGAAAAGAATATGCGGAAGAAACATCTTAATGAGAATTATTTCGTTCTGCCATCATGTCCAAGGTATCTAGCCAGATTAATTCATAAATTACGGTTAAATACATGGAATACAAAATATTCACGAGGTATAGCGTGTATATGTCAGGAGAATATCTCAATTCATCATCTTTTATTTGAATGCCCTATACTAACCCCAGCTTATAAGGAGAATTATGAATAATTTCTGACAATGTAATAGTGTGGTAAATAACCCTTGCTTTTTTTATATTGCTTTGGTTATTGCTCAGTCCCCGGTTGCAAAACTATTGAGAAGAAAGACATTGAGATATGTGTGTTAATAGTGATTGATTTCTTTTTTTTTTTTTCCATGGGGGTGGGGGTGGGGGAAGGTGCTGATAGTACAATGGAATGTATATTGCAGTTTAAAGGTCTAAAATCATCTTGTGATGAAAAGATGTGAAATAAACTACTGAACCGATTTAAAATGAACAGGCAGATTCACGCCGATTTAAAACAGAACAGGCAGATTCAGACCGTTTTTAAAATGAACAGGTACATTCTGATCGATTCAGAATGAACAGCGATTCTGATCGATTCAGAATGAAACAGGCAGATTCTGATCGATTTAAAGTGAACAGGCAGATTCTGATCGATTTAAAATGAACAGGCAGATTCTGATAGTGAAGGAAAGAGAGTTGTGGGCAGTGAGGGCGAGGAACGTGAATGCTATGGAAGCAGTTGTCAGTAGATCTGTATTGCATCTAGAAACTGTCCGTAGCTGTTTCAACAGATGAATGGTGAGGATGAGCTGCTGACATCTAGAAAAGCAAGCAGCTATTCGGGGAACGCTCTGTCAAACTAGCAATGAGCAACCCGACAATGTTATGTATTGAACGTGGT
>JADBJO010011179.1:54024-61524 GCA_016801955.1 Conus betulinus
CAGAACAGAGCCTACACCTGTTTGATCACTCACCCAAATGGAGACAAGCCCATTCCAATTCCAGTATCAATAACGACACCCTTGACTTAACAGATCTCTCAACTCACCAGTGACACGCAAGTCAAATGCCCAACAGGTAGCCAACACCTAACAGAATGCCCACCACAGCCTACTCTTAAGTGACTCCTACTCCCCTCCCCCCCCTCCCTAATGGTGACAAGCCAATTCAATATCCTTAACAACAGCTGCACCAAACAGACTTCTCCCCCCTCCCCCTCCCCCCAGCAAAAAACTGTTCCAATGTCCTTGACAAAAGCCTCAGCATAACTGATATCTCCCCCTCAACGCTAACAAACTGATTTCAGTGTCCATAACAGTAGCTTCCCAGTTGACAAACGTCATGTCTCAATGGTCACAAACCAGTGCCTATGTCCATAACAGTAGCCTAGTTGTCATGTCTCATGGTCACAAACCAGCGCCTATGTCCATAACAGCAGCCAGTTGACAACGTCACGTCTCAATGGTCACAACCCAGTGCCTATGTCCATAACAGTAGCCTCAAGTTTGCAAACTTCACATCTCAATGGTCACAAACCAGTGTCTATGTCCATAACAGTAGCCTCCAAATTACAAACTTCACATCTCAAAAAAGGTCACAAACCAGTGCCTATGTCCAAAACAGTAGTGTGCTCCTAAACAGTTTGTCACCTCAACAGTGACCAACATCCTCACGCCAAAAGCCAAAAAAAAAAAAAAAAATGAAGAAGAAGGGGATAAGCAAAAAAAGAACATTGCTGTAAGAGCGGTAACAACACCAGCAACATGATTATCCACCACAGCACGACACACACACACACACACACACACACACACACACACACACACACACACACACACACACACACACACACACACACAAATTAGCCTTCACACACTCACGCGCGCGCGCGTGAACATGCACACGTTTAGGCAAGCACACACAGAAGCAAGCAAAACATCAATACACTTTGTAAGTTTTTAGTTCACACTTAATGAACAAATGAGCATGTCTGATAAAAAAAACACACACAAACAAACAAAATCACCTACCACCACCAGTGAACAATGTCAGAAGCAGCGTGGCAGTCAGCAGCAGGTAAAATCTCATGGTGCTGGTGGTCAGATTCCTTGGGCTCAGGTACAGCTGAAGAGAAGCAACTCTGTGGCTGGCTCCACGTCTTCACAAGTGTCGACTGCTGCAGCTGCACGTCTGTTGCAGCTGATATACCGATCTACCAGTCAGTCAATGCTCACACACTCGCTTCGAGCTCGCACTGTGTGCCTCTGCACAACCACACCAAAGCCAGCCATGCCCCACGCGTCAGCCTGCCACGTGTATGATATCAGTTCGCTTCGAGCTCGCACTGTGTGCCTCCGCACAGCCACACCAACGCAAGCCATGCCCCACGCGTCATCCTGCCACGTGTATGATATCATTTTGTTGAAGGGAAGGAAACAAACACTGCACCCCCCCCCATCCCCTTACCCCCCCCCCCCCCCCCCCCCCCCCCCCCCATCCATCCCTCACCGCGATCCAGCCTAACAACACTTAGCATCCCAACCATGCATGCACTCGCACACACACACACACACACACACACACACACACACACACACACACACACACAGAGTCACTCACACACACAGACACACATAGACACACACACACACACACACACACACACACACACACACACACACACACACACACACACACACACACACACACACACACACACACACACACACACACACACACACACACACACACAGGTGCGCGCATGCACGCAACCACGCACACGCGAGCACGCACGCACGCACGCACGTACCCTTCCCCCCCCCCCCCCCCCACCCCACGCACACACACACACACACACACACACACACGCATGCACACGCGCACGCGCGCGCGCGCACAGACGCACACACACACACACACACACACACACACACACACACACACACACACACACACTTCTGGCCGACTTAGAGCAGGGTGATCACGAAGACTCTCCATGAAATGGGGTTCCATGTTGTAGCAAACATGTTAACAGAAGCAACTCTGTGTCGTACAGATGAAATTTTATGTGAGGTAATGAAAGAAACTTCCATTTTGCCAGCTTCACTGGTTAACTGTGGAAAAAGCGAGGAGATTATGTTGGGTACACTTCTTCAAATGTAACATTGATATTTTTATCCTGTGTCCAGGACTACTTCACTGCTTGCATTCTGAAGAGTGCTAGTCATACGGTTTCCCCTGATTTTTCGTGCTAGAGAACGATGGGTCTACACAGGCCATACAGTTTACAAGCGCACCAGTCTGACATGTACACATGGTCATTACATAACATCTTTTGCTGTATGCCTATGATAAAAATGCAGAATTATGTGAAATCCCTAGGAATCCGAATCAGAATAGCAGAACTAAAATAATGGGGTGTTTGTGGTTAAAAATGAAGGAGAAAAATGTTTAGAATGTAGGGCTCCAACATTCTGGGGTCCAAAAATACAAGTTATTGGTGAAAACAGAACTCCTGACACTCTAGGGGGGTTGGGCCACACCCGGTTCATGACTCCGGATGTCCCTCTGCTTTTTTTTTTTTTTCCCATCTCGGGACGAGCCATGGCTGGGATTCGAACCCATGCCCTTCTGGACATGCTCATTTTCCACTTAATGACTCGCGCACTAACCACTGAGCCACAGGGACACCTGAAATTTGTAGGAAATTTAAGCCTTATGAAGTTCACTTTTGTTCCTCCTTGACCAGATCCAGCTTGAATACCTCTCTGCTGCTTCTGCCTGCCATTCCTTTCAGGGCTCTGTTTTTTTTTCCCTCCCTGCAACTGAGAGCTGTTTCATGAGGCTGTATGCAGACGTTCCTACAAACCCCCTAGCTCCAATTTGCTGTGAGGACTTTGACCTGATAGCCTTCTCTCCTCAGGCTGTTTGCCAGATCAGCATACTTTTTCTTCTTGATTTGAGCTGCCTCCATTCTGTTCTCATATGGCACCGTGAGCTCGATCATGATCAGCTGCTTGGTTGACTGAGAGTGGTGGACTACTATGTCTGGTCTCATGCCACTCTTGCTGATGATCTCTGGGTGACTCTTCCATTCTGGGAGGTCTGCAGTGCACTCCCAGTCATCTGCCCCCCCAGCAGACTCTGCCTGCATGTTCCGAGTGGCACTGTTGTTCTTGCCCATGATTCGCTGCCTCCTGCCGTGAAGAATGTTGCCGGTGCTTTTGGAGAGTCCTGATTTTCCCTTTTGTGGTGTTGGTACTAGCCCAGACTACTTGTACAATCTCTTTGAGCACTTGGTTGTGCCTCCATGTGTACCTTCCTTGAGCCAGGGCTACTTTACATGAGCTAAGGACATGCTCCACTGTTTTTTTTTCCATGGCAGAGGGGGCATGAAGGATCGTCTCTTTTTTTCCCCACTTCACCAGGTTTGCATTTGAGGGCAGAAGGTCATATGCAGATCTGAGAATGAAGCTGATCCTGAGAGGGGCCATGTGCCAAATGTCATTCCAAGTGAGACTTCTTGGAGTGCATTCTCCCACGTTGTCCCATTGCCCTTGCTGGCTCTGCTGGACTGCTTTTTGGAGTCTTTTTTTTTGGTCTTCTTCTTTTCTCATCTCCTGAATCATGTCTCTTTTGGCTTTTTCCTTTGGCCTTTGACCACCATTCAGTTTTGGTCACCCCCAGTCCTTGTCTGTTGGTCTGTGTGTGTCCTGTTATTTCTCTGATCTTGAGACTTTCTTTTGCAGAATCCATCGCCTCTTGAACTTTCCATTTTCTGCCTGTCTTCAGCTGGGGCTTGATTGCTTCTACCACCTTGTCTCCTGAGTCCTCCAGCATGCTTTGAAGTCTGATCTTCCTGCTTTGTATTCCTCCAGGATGGATTTCAGTGGTAGTTTCAGCTTTTGCTTGGCGACAGTACAGCGCTATGTCAGTCAGACAGGGTGGGACACCAAGCCATTTTCCTTGTGAACTTGTTTTTTTGATTCCATTGCCTCCACTATGCTGGTGCAGATGTCGTATATCATCAGAGGCCATAGGAGCTTTGGTATCAGCATGAACTGCAGACACCAGACCTTGTATTTGCCAGGGAGCCCACACTGGTCAATGGTCTCCAAGCCTTCTTCCGACATCTGTTTGGTTTCTTTTGCTCTTTGTGTGTCTTTCAGCGTATCATCATACCATCTTCCAAGGCTCTTGACTGGCTCTTCTGAAACTGTTGGAATGGCCTGGTTGGCAACACTGAAGACCACAGATTCGGCCACTTTTCCTTTCCTCAGTGAGAGACTCCGTGATTTCTTTGGCTTGAACTTCACTTCATTCTGGATGGCAACTATGTCATCCAGCCTCTCCAGCACATGACGTGTCTCGTCTTCTCTGGATGAAATCACTGTAGTGTCATCCATGAAAGGCCTTGAGAGGGGGCATCTTGTATCCATCACCAAGGTCTGTTTGTCTTGCGTTGCTTGTTTGCTGCTTTCAAGATGACTTCCATTGCCCAACACGAACAGTATTGGGGAAATTGCACAGCCCATTGCAATGCCCACTTCCAAGTTGATCCAATCTGTTGTGTACTCCTTGGTAGAGAAGCGCATTGAGAAGCCATTGAAGTACTTCTTGAGCATGTCGCGGATGTTCTTTGGCACATGGTACATCTCAAGAGCCAACTGTATCATCTCATGGGGTACAGATCCATATGCGTTTGCCAGATCAAGCCACACTACGTCCAGTCTCTCTCTCTTTTCTGTTTTTTGCTCTTTGGATTGCGTCCCAGATCATTGTGGCGTGTTCTACACAGCCAGCCACGCCTGGGATGCCACCTTTCTGGACTGACACATCCAAGTACTTGTTTTCCATGAGGTACTTGGTCAGCCTTGCTGCCATGACAGAGAAGAAGATTTTCCCTTCGACGTTCAGTAGTGATATTGGCCTGAACTGGCTGATGTCACTTGAGTTTTGCTTTGGGGATGTACACACCATCTGCCGTCATCCACTGGCCGCTGATCTTCTGGTTTCTCCAAGCTGATCGCAGCAGCCTGTGGAGCCACTCCACCACCTGGGACATTTCTTGTACAGCTGGTAAGGTATTCCGTTTGGCCCTGGTGATGATTTGGCTCTGGCTTTGTCGACCACCTTCTTGATTTCCGCCACGTTGGAGGCTTGTCATTGAACTGTTCCTCAGGTTGGTTGGCCACACCACCAGACCTTGAATGTCGAGTGGTGCTTTGCTCTGTGAGTCAGAGTATGTTTTCCTCAGATGCTGCTCAAGAACTCTTTGTCCACACTTAGGGTCCCAGATTTTGGCTGCTCAAACAGAGTTCTGGCAAACTGGAAGGGGTCTCTGAAGAAGCGCTCTTGTGTCTTTTTTTTTTTGCTCTTCCTCTTCCTCGCAGATTCCGCTTTGCTGAGGGCGCTGTGTTTTTTGCTTTCAGGTCTTCCCAGAGTTTTTCCAAGCCTTGTTTTTCAGCTGGCAGTGCGGTCTTCATTTGCTTCTTGAGGTTTTTTTCTTTTGGACCCTGATCTTGTCCATCTCTTCTTGGCGTCTGGATTTCTTTGGAGGTGTTTTCTCTTTGGGTAGTTTTGCTCCATCCATAGGCGTCTCTACATGTGGCATACACAATGTCCCCATATGTGGCTAGTTTGTGTTCCAGGGTGCTTTTCCCTATCAGTGCATCGAGTCTTTGGACGATTTTTGCATCCAGTTTTTCTCCCAATCTTTAGTCTCGTTTGCTCGTGGCAGGTTGAGTTTCAGGCGCCTGGCATCGAGGGCCTGTGCAAATTCCTCATCCGAACCAACAGCGTGGATGTGTCCTTGGCACT
Organism: Conus betulinus; assembly: GCA_016801955.1. Lineage (NCBI taxonomy): Eukaryota > Metazoa > Mollusca > Gastropoda > Neogastropoda > Conidae > Conus > Conus betulinus. Next base: position 59,903 of record JADBJO010011179.1, read on the forward strand.
GTGGTTTAAATCCTGGCCTTGGTCTTCCGACGTCTTATCTGCTGATGCAGTGCGCTGCTGCTCATTCAGATGAGTCTTCACACACATCCCATCTTTGTTCTGTGGATCTTCATGCCACGGGTGGTAGCGAAACGCTTTCCACAGACACATGGATATTCCATTTGGTCCCATGTTCATAGTCCGTTTGGGATTTCCAGTCGTGATTGGTTGAGCACCGATGGATTCATCATTCTCTCCCCCCCTTTCGGTGAATCTGGGAGCATCTTTTCCTCTTGTTTCTAGTAGCCACATGTTGAAGGCAAAGTGGGGAGCCAGCCCACAGAGGCGTGAGCATTGAACAAGAGAGATGTACGAACATTCCCAAAGAAGAACCGTGATGCAAAATCCTTGGAGTTTGTTGTGGGAAAAACTTTTACTTTGGGGACGATTTTGATTTACTTGGCGATTTGACAAGCAGTCTCTTGACAAGCATACAGAAATGTGCTTACACGTCTTGTCTACAGGCACTGAGACTGAGAATGAAAGTGCCTGTTTTACATGCATATATAATCCTTCCCAGTTGGTTGAAATTTGAAACTCCACCAGAACAGCAACTGTAATACACCCTGTCTGTCATGTTTCCTCAACCAAAAATTGTGCCCTGTTAACGTTTACACTGGTGTGTGTGTGTGTGTGTGTGTGTGTGTGTGAGAGAGAGAGAGAGAGAGAGAGAGAGAGAGAGAGAGAGAGAGAGAGAGAGAGAGATACGGGAGGGGTAAGGTTGAGGGTGAAGAAGAGAGGATGGGGGAAAGTTTTTGTGGCGGTATGTCAAACATAGCGGTAAAATTCACCGACGTCATGCGACCCGACTAACGTTGTATGTATGCTTTCCATTTATGCGTGCAGCTGCTACGCATCTGGCAAGACCTTGGCTCAGCACATTTGCAAACATTTTTCTTCTTTACCTCCTCCTCCTCCTCCTCCTCCTCCTCCTCCTCCTCCTCCTCCTCCTCCTTGTCTCCTCCTCCTCCTCCCTCCTTCCTCCACATATTCCTCCATCTTCTCCTCCTCTTCCTCCTCACCACCTCCTCCTCTCTTCCTCCTTTTCCTCCTACTCTCTCTTCCTCCTTTTCCTCCTCCTCCTCTCCTCTTTCTCCTCCTCCTCCCCCTCATTCTCCTCTTATTCCTCGGCATCTTCCTCCTCCTCTTCTTCCTCTTCCTCCTCCTCCTCCATCTCCTCCTCTTTCTCCTCCTCCTCTTGCTCTTCCTCCTCCTCCCTTTTCCTCCTCCTCCTCCTCCTCCTCCTCCTCCTCCCCCTCCTCCTCTTTATCCTCTTCCACTTCCTCAGACACCTCCTCTTCTTTTCCTCCTCCTCAATCTCCTCTTCCCTCTTCCTCCTCCTTCCCCCTCTTCTTTCTCCTCTCCTCCTCCTCCTCCTCCTCCTTTTTCTCCTCGTCTTTCGTTTCCTCAGCCACCTCGTCTTCTCTTGTTCCTCTGCATTCTCCTCTTCCTCCTCCTCCTCATCCTCCTCTCTTCCTACTCCTCTTCCTCCTCCTCCTCCTCTGCCTCCTCCTCTTTCTTTTTTCATTCTCCTTCTCTTCCTCCTGTTCCTCCTCGTCCTTAGTCTCATTCCTCCTCCTCTC
>JADBJO010011179.1:64024-66710 GCA_016801955.1 Conus betulinus
AAGAGAAAGAAAGAGACGGAGGGAGGGAATGAAGGAGAGAGACAGACAGACAGACAGACAGACAGACAGACAGACAGAAAGGAAACCCACAGGCTTCCTACCATACTTTTCCCAACGGTAGCGGTAACTGTTTCTGTAGAAATATGCAAAGGAGTTCTGCATCAGATAGTGTGTGTCTAATCTACTTAAACGAGAGGTGATGCTTTCTAATGTTTAGCTCTTTTACAAAAATAAGTTGTAGAGAGAAGACAGATTTTTTTTTTGAAAACACTAATACACACCTTAGCTAAAAGAATCATGTAATTAATGAATTTGTAATTCGCAAGATTGAGACCAGACTTGTTTATACCAAACAGTATGTTCAAAACTGATAGCTTTAGTCTAATATCTGTTTTCACACATCTAAAATCCTCGATAAACAACCAAAACATTTGCACAGGTGGACAGTTATAGAAAAAATGCTCAATATAATCAATTGTGTCAGGACAATACGAACACATTAATTTCTTTTACTTGCATTTTACTTGGAAGAATTTTGTGGGGTAAATAGTATGCACGATTTTCCAGTGCAGGACTCTATATTCTTGTTTCTTTTGTAACGTCTTTCACTCTTGACCATATAGATGTATCTAGCCTAACACCAAATTTTCTGAGCCAAAATTGAGATGCACAAGGAGTCACTGTTTTTTTTTGTCGTTACAAACTAATTTCCTGATCTCCTTTACTTTCCTATTGAACTGACTCGCCTCGCATATCTGACTTCCTTCTTCTTCTTTTTTCGCCGTTCTGTGTCCACTGAACCCATGTCTTTGGATTCCTCCAGAGTAAATAAACGGTTTTCTTGAAAATGAATAATCTGTTTTAATAGTTTCAATTCCTTTCTTTTGCCACGTTGGAAAGAACAACGTTTTGTGCTTGTAGGTGAGTAGTGAATTATTGAAGATCATTTGAATTTGAAAATTGTTGCAATTAATATCTTCCATCGTGATGACAGATTTATTCTCTAAATAAAGTGGTTAGGACCTCTTTCAAAATCATTGTCTATTCTTTCAAGTCCTTTAATATCTTTCTCTTACAGTTGATATGGAAGATATCATCTTTTGCCAGCTTTTCCAAGTGCCATTTGGAATAAAACTCCAATTGTGTTTTTCAGTCGCGTCAAACAGTTTTTCCTACTCATTGTAAATAAAAGAATTTTTGTAGCTCGAGCATGTTTTTAATGTTTTAAGACCACCACCACCACCACCACCCCCCCCCCCCCCCCCCCCTCTCCATACTCACTTTTTTTTTAACTCACTTTCCATTACGTTTCGTTTTACCTTTTCAAGGTAAAGATGCGGCTATAAAGACCTTTTTGATCAGCCAATGTATATATGTAATACAATCTATAGGTCTTCCCGATAGTGTACTGAATAAAATAAATACAATACACTATAAATTCCTCTGGCAGAAAAAGCCAAGTAATAGGAGGGCATTTGAATGCTCAGGTGACGTTTGCTCTATTCCTTAATGATGGAATTCGTTACATCTAATCTATGAGACCAGTTGTCTTCAATGCCTCGTGCCATTTTGTCTGTTTCAAAATAAATGTTCAATATTTTCATTTTACTGACTCAAGTAAATGGAATATTTTCACCTTCATTCTCATTACCCATTCTCAAAACCTTATTTTTTGTGTATTTAATCTAAGGCCAGAAATTCTTTCGAACTCAATACTATTTCTAAAGCTGTATGCATGTCTGTTCTGTTTTTTCAAAAAAAAAAAGTGTGTGTGTCGCCATTTGTTTTATTTTGATATGAACTGGGCATGTGTGCAATGAGAATTTGAACTTGAAAGCCCTGTAAGGATTTGTTTCTAATTTTGATCGCAAGCAGCTCCACAGTCAGTACAAACGCGAGAGGTGAGAAGGGGCAACCCTGTCTGATACCACAGGAAATATCGAAAGGTTCGGAAATCCAGCCTCCATGATTAATACTGCTTGAGAGCTACCGTTGTTCAGAAACATATACCCACCTTTTAAAGTCCGCATCAAAACCTAAAACATTAAATGCAGGTAACAACAATTTTTTAGATATTGAATCGAAGGCTTTACAGTAGTCTACTGCTAGTAGATATCCATCCTCATTATGTGTGTTTAAGTAGTTTATAACATCATCTATGGACCTTATAATTGTTGCAATATTTCTACCTTTCAAATAGCCAACCTGATCGTTGTTAAATAATGGATAACGTTGCTAAGTCTTTTTCCGCTAAAACTTTTGCAAGGATTTTATAATCCGTATTAGTCAAGGTAATTGTCTCCAGTTTGTTAACTGGTCTCTTTCTAAGTCTTTTCCTTTGTGTTATAAAGTGATGATTCCTTGTCTTTCAGTGTACGATAATAATAGAACTTGTGACCAATTTACCTAGTTTACCCAAGAAGAATTTTAAGAATTCTACTGTGATTCCGTTGCCGCCAGGTGCCGAACCACTACGTAGTTTACTTAGCGCATTTGTTGTTTCCTCTAAGGTAAACCAGTCTTTCACATAAGGCAGCATCATTATCATCTAAACATGGAAAACCTTCTGATTCTATGAATTTGTTAGTCTCCTCTATAACATTTTCTGCGACCGTTGTTTGGTTGTAAGATTTTTATAATTCGACCCATTGAACTCTGGATCTTATCTGCGTACCCTTTGCTTCAT
>JADBJO010011180.1:0-2500 GCA_016801955.1 Conus betulinus
TTGGAATATCTCTCTATCTAGTCCGTTTGAACCCTCTCCCAACATCTTCCTAATCTCTCTCTACTTCTATATCTAACTCATATCTCTCATATCTCTCTCAGTGTTTGTTTGGACTCTCTTCTCTCTCTGCAGATGCTCTTCCTCGCTATCGATACTTAAGTTTTGTTGAACACCTCTCTCTTTCTCTCGTGGGTGTAGGCAATCACACCCCCACTCGTCGCTTCTATCGATTATAGCGCTCGTCGCTTGGGATGTGTACTGTGGTTTTATTTCCGTAGCTGTTGGTATTCTGATGTGAGTGTGAGGTGAGAACCAGAGAGAACGGAGAAAGGCAAAGCAAAACGACCAGAGAACAATGGCAAACGAAGCGTGAATCAGGGGACCACAAAACCCTTTATCAAGATTATAGAGGTTTGTGTGAGTCGTTCCTTCGACTTGTTCATGACGACCGAGAAGGAGAGAATGGGCTCAGGGAAGATTTAAGTAAAAACCTGGTGCGCGTTTTTAAATAGTTATCTCCCGTTTCCTTTTCTCTTAGGAACTTGCAAAAAAAAAAAAATATGAAAATGTCAACGTGTTTCTATTCACTGGACAGTTCTCTTTAATTGATTTTTAAAATTGTTTTCAATTCTAGGAAAGATATAGTGCTTCGTAAGAGTACTTGTAATTTCTTGAAAGTTCCTTCATTGTTTGTATGTTTCTGGGCAATTTTGTATTCTTATCTTGGCAGAGTTTTAGATTTGGGATGAGCTGGCATCCAATTCTAGGCAAACATTTATTGTGTTTAATCCACCGTTTACTTTAAAAAAACAAAGGGGATTGTCGAATAAACAAATTGTAATTATTTCAGCAGCAAAACGTAAAACTTTTAAACAATTCTCGAGCCAACGCATAATAATTGACTTAGTTTGTGCATTACGATTCCTGTACCGTAGATTACCGTGTTCGAAACTAGTTTGCCGCATTCATTTTTGCCATTAGGGAAGTTGGTTGAAATTTTTAGAACGGTTGCCTAGTACTTTCTAACAGGAAAATTAAATATGTAAATCAACAGGCAATAAGTGAGGACTTAAACTTTCTCGTCGGAAAGTGAGGTGATGAGGAAGAAGAAGAACAGAAGAATGAGAAGAAGGAAGAAGTAGCTGTGCAGTAAGCAAGAACATATTAAACTAGAATACACATATACACGCGGGGAAAAAAACACACATATTAACACATAATGAAAAATGCAGTGTAGTGTGTGTTTGTGGTGTGTGTGTCATGTTGTATATGGAAGTTGTGTATATGTGTGCCCGCTTCTCTCTCTCTCCTCTTCTCTCATCACGTGCAGTTTGTGACAAAAAAAAAACATTATTTACGTCTTCATGGGTATCTGTTATGTTATCGAGAAACCGTAAGGTGATACGTTAATCGTTGTCCTCCTAGTTTCTTAGTATATTGCAAAGTCTTGGATATATATAATGAATATGTCAAAAGGCATTTCTCTATACAATACATAACGCATACTGAAAATTGTAGTAGTACGCGCCATGCCACGGTTTTTTTTCAGTTGGAAATCCATTTTGAAACATTTTAAAGTCAAGGTTGAAGAGAACAGCGAAACAGGAGTAATAGGTTGAAGAAGGGAAGAGAGCGAAAACGGAGGAAGAAGGGGGGAGCGCGGGGGGGGGGGTGGGGGGGGGGGGGGGGGGGGGGGGGGGGGGTCACTCGGTGTGGGGTCACTTTCTTAATCACTGCAGAATTTTTGTTGACCATTTCAGAAAACTCGTGCTGTGGGGAGAAAGTTAAAACACTGTTCCCGGGATGGGATAGTGAGAGAGGGCGGAGAGAGGGGAGAGAGATTTTCTTTTTTTGTTTGTTTTTTTCTGTTGTCATATTTTGTTTCAAAACTTAAGAACACAACATTACAAATAAGGAATACAAAACGCACAAAACGACCATACTTATCGTAGTAAGATAATAAGTAACAAAAAAAACATTACTCGTCATCAATAATCATCGACATCATCAACATCATCACATTGCTACTACTGTGATTAGTAATACCATTATTCGCATACTAGTACTACTACCACAACAACTACTACTACTATAATTACTATACTCCTACCAGTGAAAAAAGTGTAACATCAGTCACTTAATAAAATTACCCGCAAGCGTTTTTGTCTAATCATGGGAAACACATAAATACAATACAGAACCGCAAAGGGTACACCCCAAAACAATAACTGTTAGAGTGACGGAGGCATGGTGGTGGTTAGGTTTAAAAGGGGGATAGGAATGGGGGTGGGTTTTTTAGGGGGGGTTTTTAGGGTTTAAAGACTTTTAAAAGGGGGATAGGGAAATGCTAAAATCAAACAGGAAAGCTACATTCCAAGTGATGATGTTACAGATTTTCAAAGATTTCCTTCAGAGACATCAGAAGGGAAGGGAGGGTGTGTGTGTGTGTGTGTGGAGGGGGGGGGGGGGGGGGGGGGGGGGGGGGGGGGGGGGGGGGGGG
>JADBJO010011180.1:10000-12500 GCA_016801955.1 Conus betulinus
ACATAACATAAATATATGTTTAGTTTTGTCTGGTCTGATATTACGTGTGTGTTTGATTTTGCCTGGTCTGATATTACATACATGTATGTTTAGAATTGCCTGGTCTGATATTACATAGCTGTATGTTTAGATTTGTCTGGTCGGATATTACACACATATTTAGATTTGTTTGGTCGGATCTAGTATACGTGTTTAGTGATGTCTGGTCCAATCCAGTATGCGTGTTTAGTGTTGTCTGGCCCGATGCGGTATACGTGTTCAGTGTTGGTCTGATCCTGTATACGTGTTTAGTTTTGTCTGGTCTGATCAGTATACGTGTTTAGTGTTGTCTGGCCCGATGTGGTATACGTGTTTAATGTTGTCTGGTCCAATCCAGTATACGTGTTTAGTGTTGTCTGGTCCAATCCAGTGTACGTGTTTAATGTTGTCTGGTCCAATCCAGTGTACGTGTTTAATGTTGTCTGGTCCAATCCAGTGTACGTCTTTAGTGTTGTCTGGTCCAATCCAGTGTACGTGTTTAATGTTGTCTGGTCCAATCCAGTGTACGTGTTTAGTGTTGTCTGGTCCGATGTCATTATGTGTGTGGTTTTGCCTGCTCTGGTCCAATATGTAGTTACGTGTTACGAGTCTCTGACCCAATAAGTGTGTGAAGTGTTGTCTGGTCTGACCAAATTCATGTGTTTAATGTTGTCAGACTCGACCCTAGTGCTACAACCGTCTTCAAGACTCCGGGATAGGTGATAGGTGATAGGTGATCCAGTCCAATACGTGCCAGGGAGTCCAATACAAGCCAGGGTGTCAGTACAACACTATGTTAATCTGACAGTAATGGGTTTCAGTCAGTCAGTCAGAGTACGTACGACATCCCCTAACCAACAAAAATCAACACAGAGCCAACATGGGTAAGCATTCTCATCAGGAGGCGTACTCTTACCATGTGCATCTAAAGACACACCTTTCCAAAGCACGTACGTGGCGCACAGTCAGGAAATTCTAGATATAACATGCTCAAAAAAGGGAAAAAATCTCTTCACACAGTGCCTTGTAGCACCCAACATTTGGGTCCAAGGTCGTGGTTCAAGGTCGTGGCTCAAGGTCGTGTTTCAAGGTCGTGGTTCAAGGTCGTGGCTGCCAGACACCGTGTCATCAGTGACGTCATTGGTTCAAGGTCGTGGTCTGATTGTCGCCGCCAGACACTGCGTCATTAGTGCCGTCATTGATTCAAGGTCGTGGTCTGACTGTCGCTGCCAGACATTGCGTCATAAGTGACATCATTACGCTATCGTCATACCATGTGGCAACAAAAAAGACGCCAGTGGCGTCACCATAGGGGGAAGAAAGGAGTAATGGAAACGAAGGTGGTGATTTAGAAGTGTTGATGCTGGCTGCCACAGGTATGCTCTCTTCTCAAACCGCCAAGATCGTTTTCATGCTTCAATGAAATGCTGCAATTAGTTAATCTGGATGGATGCATGGTGCAAGAGAGAGAGAGAGAGAGAGAGAGAGAGAGAGAGGGGGGGGGGGGGGAGAGGGGAGAGGGAGAGGGAGACAGAGAAGGGAGGGGGGAGAAGTAGGGGAGAGAGAGAGAGAGACAGACAGATAGACACACAGACACAGAGAGAGAGAGAGAGAGAGAGAGAGAGAGAGAGAGAGAGAGAGAGAGAGAGGGAGAGGGGGACAGAGACAGAGGGAGACAGACAGAAAGGGAGGGGAGAAGTAGGGAGAGAGACAGAGAGACAGACAGATAGACACACACAGACAGAGAGAGAGAGAGAGAGAGAGAGAGAGAGAGGGGGGGGAGGGCAAGCTACCATAGACAAGTCAGAAACAACCAGGGGGAAATCACGTCCATTCCCCTTCCTGACTCCGCGGAGACTCGCTTCTAATCAGTCCCACACGAAGCCTCGCCGCCCGTCTGCACACCAACGCCCTTACAGTCCCCTCTGAGCCGTGCTGCAGTGCTGCTCGCCTTGTCTAGTCTCCATGACTCCCTGCTCATGCATGACGCGCGATCTCAAGGATACACAAACACCATGCACAGAACTGCCAGGGAACAGAACGTCGCCCAACAATCCAAGGTCAACACAAAAGCATTGAACCTGTAGCCAGTGAGAAGAAGAAGAAGAAGAAGAGAAGAAGAAGCTAAAGTTGGTACATGAAATAGTGTGGTACAAGATCGAAGACTTTATTCCAAGACAAAGACGACCAGTTCTACCTTCAAGCTGTTACAAGCGCTGCATTTCGTTAATGTTAAAACTGTTGAAGAGGTACAAACTTCAGTTCAAGATCAGGATACGAAACCTTTCGCTAAAGCCAGTAAACGGAGAAATACGTTTCTAGACAATTATAAGGGCACAAAAGTGAACCATCAATCCAAGACAATGTCACAAAAGTTATCCTCCACAAAAGCACAAGAGCACAAGATTAATTTGATCTGGAGCAATGGCACAGCATTTAAATTCTAATCTAATCGAAGTCAACAACCCTAATGTTCAAGCCA
>JADBJO010011180.1:17500-25000 GCA_016801955.1 Conus betulinus
CTCCCTCGCATTCTTAAATGGATCCACGAGCATAGGCTGAAAGATTCTAATCTGCGTTTGATACTGTTTACATAATGATTTCAGTTTTTTTTTCCGCAACGTTTTAACCTAGCACACTTTCTATTCATTTGACTTTTCTATCTGGAACAGATTTAATTCATTATCTTGTTCCAACGTACATTGAATTTCATGGGATCGAATGAACGGTTGTTGATTTACAGACAATTAAACAGAGGATGGGTCGAAATCAAAGTTCGCAAAATCTGTTCAGTTCACAAAATCATTTCAATAGTGGGTGTGGCCACCGCCATTGGCGAGACATTCCACGCAGCGACTCCTCATCGAGTTGACCAGTGTTCTGATGACCCTCTGAGGGATTCTCTGCCATTCCAGTTGCAGCATTTGGAAGAGATCCTGGCGGTCTCTGGGAGGTGGATGGTTCTCTTCTTCACACGTCTCCCCAACTCATCCCACATATGCTCGATGGGATTGAGGTCGGGACTATACGCCGGGAAGATCATCCTGTTGATGCCGGCCTGCACAATGAAGTTTTCGGCCACACCGGGCCCTATGTGGCCGAGCATTGTCGTCTTGGAAGACTGCCATGGGTCCTATCCGTTTGCATGGTCGGAACAACGAAAGGCGCCAGGATTTCATCCCGATAGCGGATGCCTGTGAGGTTTCCATCAATATGGTAGAGTGGTGTCTTGTGGTGGAGGCTGAAGGCACCCCATACCATAACAGATCCTCCCCCAAAGGCCCTGGTCTGGCGAAACAGCTGCATCAATGTAAACGTTCACCAACACGCCTCCAAACTCTAGTTTCGGCCGTCATTGTGTTCAAGATAAACCGCGACTCATCTGAAAAGAGGACCTGGGACCACTGTTGTTGGTTCCATCTCACATGACGATGGCAGAAAGCTCGGCGAGCCAGCCTATGGGCTGCTAGCAGTCGTGGTCGAACAGCTGGGCGACGTGATCTGAGGCCGAAGTGGTGAAGACGGTTTCGTATGGCTTGACGGCTGAGGATGGTGTTATTTGCCATACGAAGCTGCCTTTGGATGCTGGTGGAAGTGGTATCCCGCTGCAATAGGGCCTGCCTCTCGATGAAACGATCTTCTCTGGGAGTAGTCTGCCTAGGCCGACCTGACCGTGGCCTCTCTTCAACGCTGTTGGTCGCCCTAAAACGCTGATTCAGTCTAACAATAACTGAATGATGCACACCAAGTCGTCGCGCGCCACTTCAGCCTTTGCAATGCCATCTTGTATCCACGCAATCGCCCTGGTTTTGTCAAAAGGTGCTAAGTTTTCTTCGATCGTGGTGGCATGGTGAGAAAAGGGCTGACAGTAACCAACCCCGCGCTTAAACAGCCAAAAGAAGGGGCATAAAACTCACTTGAGAGACTGCTCTTGCACGGGAAAAAAGAATTTTTCATTTTACACATCTTGTGTCGCGCAGCAAGCTTGATGCAAAACAGGCACAGTTAACGCAACTTTGCACTTTTTTATCCCGCGCGCGGTAACGAGGTCACCAAGACCCCCGTGCGCACTACCAGTTGACACAGGCTGGATTACACACTGCTGTGTGTGAGATTCCATCATTTGGTTGCCGCATAAAAAAAAAAAAACAATGTTTTTTGAAGGGATGAATCAACCCCCTGTGTGCAAAGGTATACCAGAAAAAGGCTGGTGTGGCAATACCGTAGTATGTTTGTTGAGTTTTTTCAAAAAAACCAACCAAAGGTGCCACCTAAGAAGCAAAAGAAAATCATGAAAGAGCAAAACAAGCTACATTTCTTGTGAAAAGTAGAAAAAATAAAAAGATAACCTCTTAAGACACAAGTGCTGAGGGCCAGTTCTTGGAATGAATCCGCAAGGGACTAATTACAATAAAACAATAAATTCCAAGGATAAGTACCGAGCACCATTCCAGCAACTTACGCAGCTAGGTGTTGCAATGACTGCAAGAAATATTGAATTATAAACAAAGCTTGCTCTTATGTCTCAGATTGTAGAAATAGGGGGGTGATAAGCCTTCATATCTGCAGTGGTAGATGATTCTGCCTAACTGACAGTATGTGCTTGAGTGGGTGAATGGGGAATAATAAATGCTTCTCAAAATGAACCTTCAGCAAGCTTATAGTCTCTGAAGCGGGAGACCATCTCCAATGGGGAGGAAGCTCACTAACATATATAACTCCTGGTCAGATACCGGTATTTCGAAACCTGATTGTTCTCCTCAGTGACCGCGGAAAGTGGTAATTTGACTCCTCTGCCTTTTCGTTTTAAGAAGAATGCTATACCAAAAAGGCTGGTGTGCAATACCATAGTATGTTTGTTGAGTTTTTCAAAAAAGTTGCAAAGTGAAACGACTGCAGGCGGAAATCTAAACAAATCTTAAATAAATGTCAGCGAACCGCCCAGAGAAACGTGGACAAACGAGTCACAAGACAACACACAACGCGTTTCGACCTCTTAGGTCTTCCTCAGGTGAAATAAAGACGGACAAAATAACGAAAATGCACTTAGCTTTGATCGTTTCAGATTGCTTCTGAGTTCAGCGCAAGGAAGGCGTTGAATCAGCGCAAGGAAATAGTCTCCAAAGCGGGAGACCATCTCCAATGATAACCTCTTAAGACTTGTGTCTTAAGAGGTTATCATTGGAGATGGTCTCCCGCTTCGGAGACTATTTCCTTGCGCTGAACTCAGAAGCAATCTGAAGCGATCAAAGCTAAGTGCATTTTCGTTATTTTGTCCATCTTTATTTCACCTGACTAAGACCTAAGAGGTCGAAACGCGTTGTGTGTTGTCTTGTGACTCGTTTGTCCACGTTTTCTCTGGCGGTTCGCTTTATTTAAGATTTTTATTGTAATTTAATCCCTTGCGGATTCATCCAAGAACTGGCCCTCAGCACTTGTGCCTTAAGAGGTTATCTTTTTTATATTTTCTACTTTTCACAAGAAAATATAGCTTGTTTTGCTCTTTCATGATTTTTTTTTGCTTCTTAGGTGGCACCTTTTGGTTGGTTTTTTGAAAACTCAACAAACATACTACGGTATTGCACACCAGCCTTTTTCTGGTATAGCATTCTTTTTAAAACCGAAAAGGCAGAGGAATCAAATTACCATTTTCCGCGGTCACTGAGGAGAAACAATCAGGTTTTGAAATATCGGTATCTGACCAGGAGTTATATGTTAGTGAGCTTCCTCCCCATTGGAGATGGTCTCCCGCTTCGGAGACTATAAGCTTGCTGAAGGTTCATTTTGAGAAGCATTTTATTATTCCCCATTCACCCACTCAAGCACATACTGTCAGTTAGGCAGAATCATCTACCACTGCAGATATGAAGGCTTATCACCCCCCTATTTCTACAATCTGAGACATAAGAGCAAGCTTTGTTTACAATTCAATATTTCTTGCGGTCATTGCAACACCTAGCTGCTCTGTAAGTTGCTGGAATGGTGCTCGGTACTTATCATTCACGCACACGTTGATGAATGCATTATGAGGGTGGATTGTTGTAAATATATCCATGACACCAAACTGGTGCGTATGCATGTTTCTTTGTATCTGCGCATATGTTTTTTTTTTTTTTTGTTTTCTGTTTGTTTTTTTTTTGTTGCAAAATCAGTGTAGTCCACTCTATTTCTGTAACTAAGGTATATGTCATTGTCGGATGGTACAAACTGGTTTTCCAAGAGGTGAAGCATAACCATGCCCAATGATGAACAGCGTCCACAGATGCATATGACCTTTGAGTATTGCGAAGATAGTACTGAACAAAGGTGAGCACACAGGTGAGGTCCTTAGAGTGAGAGATCTGGCATGAACTGGTTAACACTACCTGCCGCGCGTGTGATGAAGCATCTGTTCGCTGTCTCATCGTCTGTGGCACCCTGGTGGCACCGCACCCAGGCCGCTTATTCCGATTCCCTGTCCACAGCCCGGCACTGGCAATGCACAGGGAGCAGTCAGTGTCAAGTCGTCAAGAGGCAACCCACCGGATGAGACACTGCAGTGCTGCCGAGTCACTTCGGTGGTGTTCAGTGGCGCCTGTTCTGATCTAACTTAAGCAGGACACCACCTACTAAGCGCTTTATTTGCTGACAATAATTGCTTAGATGGGGGGAGCCGGCGTGCGTGAGCTCTCCCTCCGGAGGGCGCCACCACGTCCGTCCAACGACAACCCAATGAACCTGCTGATACCGATGACCCAAATGGAATCAAACTCAACTCTGCGTAGGAGCTGTAGCGAACTGAACTCTGGCTAGGAGCCGGTCGATGTAGAAAAATCCCACTTGGTTCTGATGGGAACCGAACCCAACACTTCCCAGCGCCACAGCAGCTGGTGTGTTGAAGCCTCTTAGTAGGAGCAGCAATTAAGTGAGCTGAATTCGGCATAGAGATTGAGCCACTTAATGTGATATGGGTATTTGCAATCTTGCCAGAATTTTTTGTTTTCAATCGTCACGATGAAGGTAACATAACAGAAGCAGACGAAACAGAGACGATACGTGAATATCTTAAAGTGGTCAAAGAAAGTTAGTTGTATTTTGCGATATTTCATAAAGTTTTCTAACTGCGTCGTCCCTTCACTCCGAGCAAGATGCAAAAAAAGGACATGCTTTGTGTGCTCATTCTCTTTCCTTAGTATACATGATTCTCTCTCTCTCTCTCTCTCTCTCTCTCTCTCTCTCTCTCTCTCTCTCTCTCTCTCTTACAAATGTTTAATCCGTTGCAAAATATCGAATTCAAGAAATTCCTGGAGGGATCGATTCGTTGAATGAAGAGTGTTTATATGTGCTTTGGTCATTCAAAAAACTGCAAGAACCAATATCTCTATGTCTATTTCTGTTTAGCTTCCAGCCGTAGCGCTGACAGAATGACGTCAGCAGCGTCTGGTGTCAGGTCAGAAGGTGAGAAAATGGAGCGATGACGTCAACATTAATGCATTGTCTGGCAGAAACACAAAGACAGCTAGCTAGAACTGAAGTAGTGGATGGCGGACACACAAAGACAGCTATCTAGAACTGAAGTAGTGGATGGCGGACACACAAAGACAACTGTCTAGAACTGAAGTAGTGGACGATAACAGATGCTGTGAGGAGAGAACATTCTCCGAGTATATTTTACCGTAGAGTGTGCAGATCGTGTACTGCTGTTGCTTCTTTCTTCTATCAACACAGTGATATTGCACGAAAACCAGGTACAGTCGCGAGATGTGGCACACGATTGTGATTGGGGGATCTTTACTACATGGCCGTGGGCGTGTGAATTATTTGCGTGCACCCTGCAGAAACGGAGTCGGTGCCGGATTGCAGGCTGGCAGCAGTTTCACAGCGTGTGTCTGATTGGAAGTGAGATTTCTCATAGACAGGTTGACATTATATCTTGGGACAGGGGGTGGTGGAGGGTGAGGGGGGGGGGGGTGGGGGAGAAGGGGCAAAGGAGAGACCCGAAGATAGGTGTAGAGGATGAGGGGGAGGGGGGTGGGGGATAAGGGAGAAAGTAGGGTTGATGGAAGATTGTCTGCTTACTTTGGTTCAAAAAAAGTGGGGGCGTGACCTGTGGTCCTAGAGAGAGAGAGAGAGAGAGAGAGAGAGAGAGAGAGAGAGAGAGAGAGAGAGTCTTCTTTCTTTTCGTATCTCACGGTCTCACTGTCTGTACGTCTTTGTTCGTGTCTACGTAACTATGCACATGAAAGGTTTTCACAGACAAGCATGTCTACGTAACTATGCACATGAAAGGTTTTCACAGACAAGCATGTCTACGTAACTATGCACATGAAAGGTTTTTCACAGACAAGCATGTCTACGTAACTATGCACATGAAAGGTTTTCACAGACAAGCATGTCTACGTAACTATGCACATGAAAGGTTTTCACAGACAAGGATGTCTACGTAACTATGCACATGAAAGGTTTTCACAGACAAGCATGTCTACGTAACTATGCACATGAAAGGTTTTCACAGACAAGCATGTCTACGTAACTATGCACATGAAAGGTTTTCACAGACAAGCATGTCTACGTAACTATGCACATGAAAGGTTTTCACAGACAAGCATGTCTACGTAACTATGCACATGAAAGGTTTTCTCAGACAAGCATGTCTACGTGACTATGCACATGAAAGGTTTTCACAGACAAGCATGTCTACGTAACTATGCACATGAAAGGTTTTCTCAGACAGCATGTCTACGTGACTATGCACATGAAGGGTTTCACAGACAAGCAAGTCTGTATTCTATTTGGGACTATGCACATGAAAGGTTTTTCACAGACAAGTATGTCTGTATTCTATTTGGGAAACGGACCTCATCCTTCACCTTAGGTAAGGTAAGGCCATGTTGCTTATAGCCCGGCCGACCGCAAAGGGCCACGTCAGGGCTGTCACCACGTTAAAATCAACTCACAAGTCATTTAAAAAAAAAAAATGAATTCCACTCATGTCTTTAAAACACACCTGCTAAAAGCACACCAGAAACTTCGTTAAAAAAATCTTTCTTGAGTAAACTTTTAGATCAGATAAAAATGTCAATCTCTTTCAGAAACTCAAAGATCACGTCTGGTGGGACATCTCTGAACAGGGTTTTCATGGAGTCTGATGTAAAGCGTTTATGTCTCACATCGTGCACATCTCAACACTCTAAAAGGATATGTGTCACTGTGAGTGGATCACGACATGGAATGCACCACGGAGCTTCTTCACCTTTTAAAAGAGAAGAAATGGGTGTAAAAGAGTTTATGTTTCACACCGTGCAAGTCCCAACAATCTAAAAGAATATGTTTCACTGTGAGTGGATCACGACATGGAATGCACCACAGAGCTTCTTCACCTTTTTAAAAGATAAGAAAGGGTGTAAAACAAGTGGCCTGTGTGCAAGCGGCACAAGACGGTTTCGTCTTTACGGCCGTCTCTGGAACATTGTGAAAACTCTTTCAGGTTTGGACGGATTTTAAATAGTTTGTTATCCATCTGCGAGTTCCATTCCTCTTGCCAGAGGTCTTGACGTAAGGTCAAAAACCTGCCAAGTGCTCAGAGGACTTGATTCCGCAAACCCCAGGCACTTTGAAGAGGACACCCATCGTTCTGTTCTATGACCAAACATGGACGTTGATCCCTTGATAGCACTCGCCAGAAACAAACCCTGGATTTGGTGAAAGTTGCGCACGCTTGGTATTGACTCGTTAGATCGTCTTTTGTCAAACGTAAACTGTGTTCCTTCTATTTGCCCAAAGGTTCATTTTCAAAAGGGAGTGACTGAAGGCAGAAACTGAAGCAAAATTTGGAAAGAGAGGCGTTTAGTTACTAACCCCCTCTCTTCCCAAATTTTGCTCCAAAGTTGAATATTTTGCTCGTGTTTTGTCTGGAACATTGATTTTCGTGCCCTTTTATTGGCCTTGATTTTAAAGCCTGTGCCTTGGCAATGACTCGATGTTCATGTTAAGGGCATCTGTATTTGTTTGCAGTGTAAATATGTGTGGCTTTGACTGTGTCA
>JADBJO010011180.1:27500-30000 GCA_016801955.1 Conus betulinus
GCGTGTGCGCGGTGTGTGTATGTGTGTGTGTGTGTGTGTGAAAGAGCTGTGTGAATGAATGACTTGTGAGTTGACTTCAGCGTGGTGACAGCCCTGATATGGCTCTTTGCGGCCGGCAGGGCTGTAAGCAGCATTACCTTACCTTACCTTAGACACGAGGCAATTTTTATCGAGTTTTAATCGCATGTGCGGAACCTGGTCACCAACCTAGCTGGGCCCCACGAACCACTTCTGGCAACCGTCAAACGACAGAAGATGGCATGGTTTGGCCACGTCATTCGTCACAACACACCCTCTCCAAAACCATCCTTCAAGGTCCCGTCGAAGGAGGGCGCAGACGAGGATGGCAGAGAAGAGCTGGTCCGACAATATAAAGGACTGGACCAAAATGACCATGCCAGATCTCCTCAAGACAGCCACCAACAGAAGAGCCTGGAGAGAAACGGCGGCTGCCTCATCACGTCCCCCCAACGACCCCAGCGGTCAGGGGAAATGACTGACTGACTGACTGAATCACTGAAAGCGAACACTGCATTTCCTCTAAAACTACGGAGTACATCTAGTTGCAAAGTGAGACGACTGCAGGCGGGAATCTAAACAAATCTTACATAAATGTTAGCGATCCGCCAAGAGAAACTTGGACAAACGAGTCACAAGACAAAACACACAGTTACTGGGCTTCAAGACGGTTGGAACCAACAAAGTTAGTTCGAAAGTGAGGCGGCTGCAGGTGTTTTGTTTTGTGACTCGTTTGTCCACGTTTCTCTTGGCGGTTCGCTAACATTCATTTAATATTTACACGGTGTACATGTTGCTATACTATAGGTAGACTGGCTAGAGCATCAACAATATCATCGACGAAGTGTTCCAATGCTCATCGTTTTCCGAGCCAAAGGTCAACCACATGTCCAAGACGATGGGTCATTGTACTGTCATATCCGGCACCACATAGTTACTGGGCTTCAAGAAGGCTGGAACCAACAAAGTTACTTCCAATGTGAGGCGACTGCAGATGGAAATTGAAACAAATGATAAGAAAAAAAAAAAAATTAACGAGTCCGCCAAAAACGAACACGAACAAGTTACAAGACAAAACACGGCACGTTTTGACCTCTTAGGTCATCTTCAGGCCAGATAAACAACGCTTGCCTGAAGAAGACCTTAGAGGTCGAAACGCGTCGTGTTTTGTCTTACAACTTGTTCGTCTTGTGGTGGACTCACTACAAATTCTTCTTAAAACTCGCAAAGAAAAAAAAGAAAAGAAAAAAAAAAAAAAGTTATAAACATACGAGAATGTTCCGCATACTATTAGATTAGTTTGTCTGTTCCGTTTCTGGGCCGGATGAGATATGTGTACCCCCCCCCCCCCCCCCCCCCCCGCGCCTTCCCCTACTCCTCAACACCCCATCCCCCGCCTGCTCCTCCCCCCTCTCTCTCCCCCTAAGCTCCTCCCCCTCCCTCCCCGCCACACCCACCCCACCCCACTGCCCCGCCGCCGTTCTCAAGGCTAGCACTTAGTTTTGCTATGAGCAGCATCCCTAAACCTCGTTTTGAACACACACACACCCTCCACACACACACATATTTTTCCCTGCTGCACCAACCCCACCTCGTGGGTTTACTCGTCCCACTTGATCCCTAGGTTGTAAAGAATATGTGTCCATGTACTTCCCTATCCCCCCCCCCCCACCCCCACCCCCATTCCCCGTTTCTGCTTCTACAAAACAGGGGAGTTGAGAATAACCCTTCCTTTCCCACCTCCTCCTGTTTTCAGAAAATTTTGGGAATGGTTCCGGTAAATCTACCATAGCAGACGATGTCTTTGAATAAATCACAGGTCTGTCATTAACATTTCCTTTGATATAAGTTTCAGTGTCTTGTAACAGTCAAGCCTCGTTTTTGCAGACATACAACGATCCATTAATTACGCGTTTCAGGAGGGGGGGGGGGGGGGGGGGGGGGGGGGGGGTGGAGAGAGAAAAAAATTAAGAAGGAAAGAAACAACGAAAGGAAGAAAAGAAGAGAAAGAAAAAAAAATGAAAGAAAGAAAGAAAGAAAGAAAGAAAAAAGAAAAAACTAAGAAAGAAAGGAAGAAAGAAAGAAAGAAGGAAAGGAAGAAAGAAAAGAAAAGGGAAGAAAGAAAAAGGAAAAAAAAAAAAAAATGCGCGCAAGAAAAATCTGTTACGTTTTCCAGCGACTAAAGTCGTTCCTCACAGCCGGTTCGTCACGTGTCCAATGTCCCCGATGTAATGGCTTCCACGTGGCACAGACTTTTCTCCAATGGCGTGCTGTCTTCTCTGTGTAAACAGGCCAGCAGAGATCGGCCCGGGAATATGGATGACAGGCAACATCCTATCGACTTCTCATGAAATGTGGAACAGGGATAAACATTACCTCCCCATATGACGGAAAAGTGGTCAGACTGTTTTGCAGACGTTGGCAGAAATGGCACATTAGCAAAACCGGGTATGTATTTACTTTCATGTCAGCCGTAGTGTGC
>JADBJO010011180.1:52500-57500 GCA_016801955.1 Conus betulinus
GTCATTAGTATTGTACATCAAGTGGTCTGTTTTCTCTTAGAATTCCCGAGTATCGTGGATGCTGAATTAATAGTTTACGGCATAAATATGAAATTACTCTTTTACAGAAACAGGTAGTCTTACAAAGCGATTCTGAAAGCAGAACTAATGCTTAGCTGCTCTATATGAGGAGCATACACTGTTTCCAAACAGATCTTATTGCTGTTGCTCAAGGTTTTGATCACATAGCTTGGCATGACTATTTATGTTCATTTTTGTGCCGAACACGAGAAGAGAAGTGATTGCTTGTTCTTCATTTTCATTGTAAAGAATGTTGTTTATCTTGCCTGAAGAAGACATGAGAGGTCGAAACGCGTCGTGTTTTGTCTTGTGATTTGTTTGTTCCCGTTGTTTGGGGGATTCGCATACAATATTATTTTTTTTTTAATCTTAAGTAGACCACAGTAAACGTAGGATTTCCTCTGTTTAGTTAAATTGAGTACAGTCCTAGGCTATTCAAAAATGAATAGACACCTTTTGTCGAGGGTACCTTAAATGTGTGTGTGGGGGGTGGTGGGCGGGGGGGCGCGCGCGCGCGAGAGAGAGAGAGAGAGAGAGAGAGAGAGAGAGAGAGAGTGTGTGTGTGTGTGTGTGCCTGTGTGTGTGTGTGTGTGTGCGCGCGCGCATATGTGTTGTACATTTTTGCCAGGCTAATTTTAGTAGTAACAGAGACAACTTTGAAGAGTCAGAGCAAATCAAGACTGACAGTTTGTACCAAAAGCATTCTTAAGATTATTTTATCTGGAATGAGATCTGAAAATGTGCCAGAGCTCAACAAAAAATCATTCAGCAATTGCGCGACGTTTCACTTTAACAAACAACTAAAAAGAATCCTTTGCTGCAGTCTTTCGCACCGATGTAGAAAATTCCAGTGCCACATCTCACTCCCCTACAACAGGATGGGAAGGATACATTTTCAAAACGAATGAAGCTGCAGATCAAAGAATATATCAAAATTACTACATTTCTTTAACACTGCAAACACAGCTTTAGAGGCCGAAAATCTACCTCGTCAAGATTCAACATTTTTATAGCACGTGGAGCCAAATGTAACCCTTTTCTCTGGTACCCCTGTCAACAAGCTTTTCAAGATAAGTGTACTTCCGTTTGACCACAGCTTCCACACCTTGGAGAAAAAAGAGTGCCCCCATCTGGAACTAAAACAGAAGACAGAAGAAGAAAAAAGAGACGCCGAGAGGAGCGGGTAGGACCCAGAGAAGCACTATCTTTAACTGCCTAACAAACAAACCCTTGGAAGCCTGCGCTGTGTTGACATAAGGTGCGGGCATGCACAGGACATCCCGTTAAGAGGTCAAGGGAAGTAATTGCTCCCTGGCAGATGCTATGGTGTAGTGGCCACTGGATGTAACACAACAGAACCCCACGGGAGCGTTCCTATGGTTTGTAGCAGCCCGTATTTGATGCCTGCAGAGCCTACCGGCGAAAAAACGCCATTGTCAAACTATCGCCGTGTGCATTCCTCAGCCTCGCGCATCGCTGTTCCGCTGACAGGTGAAGGCAGGACAACTCCAGACACGGCCAGGCTTTCGCCCTGAGGTCTTGTATGCTCTCTAAAGAGAATCCCAGGTCACAGACTTTCCCGCGGTCAACAGGACTTTCTTTACACACCTAGAAAAAATGGGTGTCCCCATCTGAACCTTACAGATGCAGTCCTGATATAAGTGAATTTTTGCAGACTCAGTCTGAAGTGTGAATGCATGCTGACTTTGAACATGATGTTATTGTTAATATGGATGTGATTATCGCCCTCTAGAACTGTTGTTAAATCACCCATCACAACCCCAGTGGAAATTACACGGAACCTTTAAAAACCGAAACCTATCAACTTTCATGAAACATTTAGATGTGCTCTCTCTCTCTCTCTCTCTCTCTCTCTCTCTCTCTCTCTCTCTCTCTTTTAGAATCTTCTGCATCTTCATCAGTGATTGACCATTGTCCGTATCAGATGAAAGGTCACGACATATTATTTGCTGGTGACACGTCACTCCAAACGAATGGTAGTGATCCACAGACAATAGAAACTTCTCTCCAGGAAAGTCTAAACGCCGTGTCAGACTGGTGTCATTCAAACTCAATGGTCATACACCCAGCCAAACCCAAATCTATGATCACAGCTACCCGCCAAAAACACCAGTTGACTCCTCTTTGCCTAAAACTTCAGTTGAATGGCACTTCTCTCGAGCAGGTAGATGAGCATCGTGTTTTAGGGTTAACGGTAGATAAAGAATTGAATGGCAATCTCATCTCAATAACGTATGCAAGGTAGTCTCAAAACACCTTTTCCTGTTATCTCAATTAAAGCGCAACGTCAACAGTAATGTGCTTTAAACTTTTCTTCATGTGCACCCATAATGTCATGTTTCAATTACGCTTCAACAGTGTGGGACGCGAGTAGTGACGTCAACAAAAAAGGCTGAATTCTCTCCATAGACGTGCAACAAAGCTACTCCATCCAGCTGTATTTCTAACAACAGACGAAAAACTAAAAGCGCTGAACATACTTCCTCTGAACAGGCAACTGGAATTCAACAAGGCATCATTTATATTTACAATCTTGACAGATACTATGCCATCTTATATCAATGCCCTTTTTTTACAAGATCGAACAGCTTTTCTGGCTCGATGAAATTCCTTCTTCCCTACCCACGCATTGATCTATACAAAACAAGCCTAGCTTACTCTGGACCATATGTCTGGAACTCACTTCCACCGAATCTACAAAATAGAATACTTTAAAACTTTTCAAGAAACATTTGCATAAACATTTTATGTCTCAGTAATTTAATTAGTCGATTAAAATGATTAGCGCCTATTCGCGAAGTCTTCTATGAACCATACTTTGAATACATCGTCTGAACATAAAACCTACTCCGTTAAAATCGCTCATCCCCATTCCCACTCTGTCTACTATCCCTTTTCTCCTCCCCCTACCTACCATCTCTCTTCCCTACCCTCCTCTGACCTCTCTCTCTCTCTCTCTCTCTCTCTCTCTCTCTCTCTCTCTCTCTCTGTAGTTTTTGTTTGTTCGTAAGTTTTCCTTCTGTTTCACCATCCCCCATCTCATTAGTACTTTTGTGTGTAGTTTGCGTATCATTGTAGAATTAGATTACAATGTTGCTATGTTGAATTTTGCATCTCTTAGGAGATCCAAGGAAAGGTTGTTCTGCACAATTCTTAGCCGCTGACAATGCTTGGGTTATTGAACAGCAGAGCTGACCACTCAGACTGTTCCATATCTTTTGATCTCCCTTGCATCCGTAAATGGATCCTCAAGCATAGGCTCAAAGATTGCCTCTTACATTTTGTACTGTTTGCGTAATGTTTTCAGTTTTCAACTTTTTTTTCCTGTCCACACTTTCGTTTTGTTTAATTCTACTACCTTTCGCTGGCTGCTTTGGGGGTGCTGTTGGATTCTTTTTCGAACCCTTGGCGGATGGAACACCACATATTATGGACTGTGGTGTGTCTCTATCTGACGCCAAAAGCACGAACACAATCAGCCGTGTCTCCTGAAAAGTCCGTTCCAAAAAGGCCTCGGAGCAGACGATACACAATCGGAGTAGGCGATACACAACAGACGATACACAATTTGAGTAGGCGATACACAATAGATCGGAGCAGACGATACACAATAGATCTGCCTTCGAGAGGGATTGTAATAGTATCCTCACACAGCTAGTGAAGGGTTTGTCATGTTTATGATATACATTTTTCCCATTTACTTCATCATCATTTTTTTTTTTCCTTTCAATTTTAAATCTTTGTCAAGTCATTACTATAACGATGGAAGAATTGTTATTTCTCTCTCTTGTTTTCCCCCGCTACGTAATTGTTTTCTCTCTCAAACGCTTAAACTTATTATCTTAAGAATGTCAACGTAAGCTATGATTATGACGAATGAGTTCTATGTTATCATCTCTATAATACTTTTTCTCTTTATCTTTCCTACTGTATGAATTATCTTCAAAAACGAGGGAAAAAATGCAGTCCCGATATGGTTCCAGGGAAATCCTCAAATCCGTGTTGTTTGTGGCTGCACACCAAAATGTAATGCACCAAGGCCGTGTTTCAGAAATGGAGTATTCATAGACTGGCACATTACATTGTTTTCAGCATTTTTAATGTGTCTGAAATGTTTTCCATATGGTCATCGAGGTTACAAGCCTGGTGGTTTCTACGCAGACAGATTAAAATCAAAGGAATGGGACTTTTTGGGGACTTCCAATTGGTGCAAAGAGGGGGTCACGTGTGAGGGCAAAGCCTGAAATGTGACGTCAACAAAAGGAAAGGTCATGCATTTGAAGACTGCGATTTCATCAGTGGAAATCTCCCCAAACAAGGTAAATGATTGCGTGGAGGGGGGGGGGGGGGTTCTTTTGATCAATCATCAGTTTAGCATTAAAGGCTGGCTCCAATAGATGGGAAGCCTCAAAACACCTGCACGGATATATAATGCTGCTTTTGTGCAAAATCCCCATTGTAGCGTGTGGCCTGTAGTTTCTAGCTGGCGAGGCCAAGGGCGACAACTCCAGCTGAAATATTGAGAATAGAGAGGGTGTTCGTACCTGTGCCACATTCTACCCGTCACATGTGGTTTGCAATAATCACTGTATGAAAGTGTGTGTGTGTGTGTGTGTGTGTGTGCGAGAGAGAGAGAGAGAGTGTGTGTGCGCGTGCGTGTGTGTACGTGCGTATGTGCGTACTTCCGTGCGTCGGTATGTGTGTCTGTGCGTGCGTGCGAGCACCCGCGCGCAATACTCTGTGTGTGTGTGTGTGTGTGTGTGTTTAGGACAGCATGTTATGCTGAGTGTTGTAAACGAGTTATCAATCATTGGACCCTCCTGTCATGTTTAGGACAACATGGTATGCTGAGTGTTATAAACGAATTATTAATCATTTGACCAGCGGGAGGAATCAGCACAGGTACAAACGCATCGACA
>JADBJO010011180.1:62500-66708 GCA_016801955.1 Conus betulinus
CCGTATGAATGCGAGTCAAGTTTTGGATTTGATTTTGTTTCACTTTGGCGTGAGTCGGTGATTCATTGTTTGTCTTCATGATCAGCACAGTTTCTCCAGGTGGGAGGCGGAAAATCTTTCACCAGACCGTAAGATCCTTATGAAACATTACTATTTTCTTTGATTTTGACATTTATAAACAGTTGTTTTGCGGCACACACACACACACACACACACACACACACACACACACACACACACACACACACACACACACATCTTCCTCCAAGAATTCATCTGCTGGTCAACATGGCGACCTGCAGTCATCTTCTTTCAAGAAGTCAACTGCTGTTCAACATGGCGACCTACAGTCATCTCCCTCCAAGAAGTCATCCGCTGGTCGACATGGCGACCAACATTCATCTTCCCTGAAGTCATCAGTCGGTCAACATGGCGAGCAGCAGTCATCTTCCCTCAAGTCATCAGCTGGTCAACATGGCGATCAGCAATCTCCTGGCAGAGGGCTAGTCAACAAAATGTTCAACAATCATCTTCTCTGCTGACGCCTACGGATATTAAACAGCGCAACCATCTGCCAGTTTCCGCTCGGGCGTCTTTTTTTGTGCAACATCGGGCCCAATCATCATATTGTGTGAAGCAGCTTTTCAGTAGGAGGTCATTGTGATAGCCTGTCATCCCCCAAATCAACATAGAAGAGTTCATGATGGTCAGTTAAGTATCCATGATCAGCCCTGGGGGAAAAAAAAAAAAAAAAAAAATCTCCCCCTCCCCCTCCCCCCATTCTCTAGGTAACGGGTGCTTTTCGCAGTTTTGATCAAGTTATTGTACTGCGTCACCTATATGATACTTATCCATCATTAAATTAGGTTAACATATGACCAGGAAGAAAAAGAACAACACATGTGATAATTTGTCGGTTCTACAATGGAACGCACGTTCCTTGTCAACTAATATTGATAATCTGTGTATGCATCTCTCTAGAAAATTTCATCATGTACTTCTCCTTCAGTCCTTAAATGTCACTCAGCAGAAGTTGCCAAAGTTACAAGGTTATTACTATCCCCCGGTTTATCATATATGCAAAGATTCTGATAAAGTTAGTACAGCTATCTATGTACAATGTGGTTTAGATTACACGTACGTTAGTCCTCTCTCTTTTACAAAAGATACAGTTAATGTGTCGGCATCCTTTATAAAATTGAAAGTTTCAAACAAACAAATTTTACATTTTGCATCAGTTTATTACCCTAAGGGCCCTGATGGGCAAAATACTAATTGGTTACGTTCTTTAAACTGTTCTAAAGAAAAGTGGATCGTTGGTGGCGATTTCAATTCTCATGCTCCTTTCTGGGATGAAGATTGTCAAATAGTTTCTCACCCTGATTTTCTGGAAACTGTTGTGGATTCATCTTTAGTTTTGCTTAACGACGGGAGAACTACGCGCATTCCAGACATATCTCATCATAGAGCATCGGCGCTTGATCTAACCTTTGTTTCACCTGCTTTAGCATTAACAGCAAAGTGGGATACAGCCAATGACCCACTAGGTAGTGACCATGTGCCAATACTTTTATCTTTTAAAGAATCCGTTGGATCTGAAGTTAGTGGTGAAGATGTTATACCTAAATTTAATTACATAAAGGCAGATTGGGAAACTTTTCAAAATTACCTCACTGAGAAGACTGAGAGTGAAGTTATTTGTGAGGATGTTAACATCTTTTTTGATAACTTTCAGAAAGCAGTTCTTGAGGCTGCTGCTCTAGCTATTCTAAAAAAGGATCAAAAAGGTGTGAAACATTCTCAGGGAATGTCTGGTGGAATCAGGCTTGCGAGGATGCTGTTAAAGCAAAAACATTAGCATATCTTAACTGGCTTAAAGTTAGAAAAGTTCCTGTGCAAGAGATAAAAGATGCAGCTCATAAAGAAATGTGCAGTACAAAAATAAAAGCAAACAGAGTCACAGCGCAAGCAAAAAGACAATACTGGTCACAGTTCTGTCTAAATGAAGTATCTGACTGTAAAGACTTGAAAAAGGTGTGGGATAAGGTGAAAGAAATGAAAATCGGGTATTAAACTCCAAGATTACCCGATCAAAACAACAAGTAAAGAATTTCTATCTCCCAAAGAAAAGGCTGAGGAATTTGCATCTATGTACGTTAAAACATGTTGTACGGAATGTTTGCCTAATGAACAAAAGTCGTTTAGATTAAAAAAAAAAATACTGATAACTATAGAGATCCTGTACAAACAACAACAGTACTATAAATGTATCAATATCTTTACAGGAAGTCAGGAATGCTATCCGTCTGTTGGGGAAATAAAAAGGTTTCGGTTGGTTTGGATGGGATTTCTTACACTATGTTAAACCATTTACCAGAGAACTGGATAGTCATTTTGCATAAATTATTTAACAATGTTGGGAATGTGGACAAATTCCCGATAAGTGGAAGACGTCTATGTGACTCCTATTCTAAAGCAGGGCAAGCCTCGGTCTGAGACGTCTAGTTATAGACCCATTTCAGTCACGTTCATACTGGAAAAGTCATGGAAAAAAATAGTAAAATTTCAGAATGGCCTATTACTGTGATAAAAATGATGTATTTTCTTCACATCAAGCTGGATTTAGAAAAGGACGAAGTACAATTGATCACCTGACACGACTAACTACTCATATTAAGAAACAGTTTTCTAAACGTAAAAGTGTCCTTGCTTCCTTCTTTGATCTTACTAAAGCTTACGATAGAGTGTGGCACAGCCGACTACTGTATAAATTAAAACAAATTGGTCTTTTCTGGTCACGTCTACAATTATGTGAAATCCTTTTTAAGTGGGAGACATATAATGACCAAAGTTGGTGTGACTTTATCATCCTCAAGATCTATAGATATGGGAATTCCACAAGGTTCTATTATCTCCCCTTTGTTATTCAACGTAATGCTATATGACTTATGTACATGTTTTTCATCATATACCAAGGTAGCTCAATATGCTGATGACATTGCAATATGGATTAATGTATCTTTAAAGAAAAGAACAAATTTAATTGTGTATCTTTAAAGAAAAAACAAATTTACGTCACATAAATTATATTCAGAAGCTCTTTCAGAACGAGCTGGATAATTAAATAGTTATATGCATTTGAACGGCTTTCAATTCTCTGTTGAAAAGACACATTTGGTTCTCTTTAACAATGGATATACCCAAGTAACTTGCCTATATTTTTTCTGGGAGGACGGGAAATTTTTTATAAACTTGAAGTAAAATTTTTAGGCGTCCTACTTACACCAAAACTAAACTGGAAAAAACATATAGACTCGATAGTTACTAAAGCGGTTAAAAGTTTGAATTTTCTAAAAATTGTCAGTCACTCTCCATGGGGACAGGATCCCAAAGTTTTGTTGCATTTAGCAACCAGTCTTGTACGATCAAGATTGACTTACGGACAGGAGGTATTCTTTTCAGCTCCGCGATCGCATTTAAAGAAACTTCAAAGAATTGACAGTAAAGCTGTAAAGTTGTCCCTGGGTGTACCTGTGCACACTAAGTCCTCTGAAGTTTATAAGATAGCAGGCCTTTTGCCACTTGATGAAGAAAGGAAAATAAGTTCTGTAAAATATGTAGTGAGACGGATTGCCGTGGACGACCTGGGAACTAACGGAAGTAAAAGTTAACATTTTTTCTTCTGATCTAAATAAAGCGATGTCGCCGCATGTGTTAGCAGCATCTCTGTCAAAATTGACATGGAAGAAAAGTTTACTAACTATTTGAAAGTATACACTGACGGCTCAGTTCTTGATGATGGTAGTGCGGGATCTGGCTTTGTAATTCCAGATTACAAAGCTGAAAAAATCATATTATTTAGGTAAGGGTCATTCCATATTTACAGCTGAACTTGTTGCTGTCCTGATGGCATTAAATTATTTAATTTCCTTGCCAGTCTCAATATTTAATATCCTGTTTTGTGTTGATTCACAGTCAGTATTAAAAAGTTTACACTGTTTTTGAAAAATACACAGAGAGAGGAATTATTATTTGAGATTAAGTACATGTTGCACTGTCTTTACATGAAAGGTACTAATGTTGTATTTTCCTGGGTCCCATCGCACGCACAACGAATATATTAGGTTAGTATCAAGTTACTGTCCTTTTTCATACAAGGAATTAGTCATATCATCGAAAGGATTCTGGAGTCAATACAGTTCCCCCTC
>JADBJO010011181.1:0-57500 GCA_016801955.1 Conus betulinus
GAGAGACTCTGGCAGCTAAAGCTTGGAGGGGAGAACTGAGGTAGACAGGGGGGCTAAACAGAAGAGATTTGTGGATAAGCAACGACACACCACCCGTCACTCCAACTGCAGAAGGCTGTGCTGGTTTAGAAAGAACATTAAAACCCGATAAAGAGAAAGATTTGTCAGAGCGTATCAGAGTCTCTTGAAGAGCTAAGACAGCAGGTTTTAAATGTTGACAGAGGAGCTGCAGCTCTTCAAAATTAGAATTCAAACCTCGAATGTTCCAGTGAGATATTGATCCATGAGGATGGAGAGATGGCAACAGACTTCTCAGTCCATTACTGTCTCATCATCATCCGACTGCAAAGGAGAATATGGATTTCGTGTTTCCAAACTTGAATGTCTTTTTCTCTGGACTTTTTTTTTGTTTTCTTGGAAGCTCCGGAGGCAGATGATGGGCAATCCACCTCAATGACCTCTACACCAGAGGCTTCCTGGGATCGTGCCTTGATGAGGCACCGCTTGGGGGCCGCGAGTGCCCTTGGGAGGAACAGGGGGTTTTTTTTTGGGGGAAGGGGAGCTGTCGAAGCAGAGAGTCTCCCAACCTGTGTCTGCTGGGCAGAATGGGAGGCAGCAGGTTTTTTACGCCACCACCATGGGAGTTTATCACAGGGGTAGCGGATTTCTTGCCTCCGCTGGGGGCAGATGGTTTCGATTGCAGAGTCTTGGAAAAACTAAAGGTGTCTGTCTGACAGGAGACAGATACTGTAGAACTTTGTTCACAACCTGAGAGTAGGACTTGTTCGGATGCTGCGGACTGCCCAGAACCAACTTTTTGCCTCGTGGAATGGAATCTTTCTTTCCGTCTTCACCCTTTGGATACTACTTTCCTGGCGCCAAACCGGACACTCTCGAGAGGAGGATGGGTGGCCGCCTCCGCAGTTTGCACAACGCGCCGGATGAACGCACGGCATCGGCATCTCGTGGCTCGGTTGGCAGCAGACGCCACAAATCTCCTCCCCAGAGCATCGATCCCGCACATGGCCAAACTTCTGGCACCGGAAACAACGCATCGGGGATGGGAACATACAGGCTAACCTTGACGTTCAAATAGCCCACCTTGATAGACTGTGGCAGCGAAGGGGTGCAGAAGGTCAGAAAGAGGGTATTTGTTGGCACTCTTTCAGAACCCTTGCGAATTGTGACTCTTCGCACATCCATGACTCCCTGGGATTTCAGTTCGAACCTTATCTCATCCTCTGATACTCCTTCAAGTCTGGGCAGCGAATGACTCCCTTTGAAAAAATTTAGGCTCTTGTGAGCGACACTTTGATTTTTCGGTCAACAAGAGTTGTAGATTTCAGGAGCCGATCTGATTGACATTTTGTACCACATTCCACCAGAAATGACCCATTTCTCAGACGTTTGATTGATTTTAGGTTTCCAGACAGACAACTGAAACCTTTCTGGATTGCAAAGGGGCTGAGTGCAGACAAAGGGTTGTCTTCATCAGCGCCCTCCACCACCAACCACGAAGGCCACGATCCAGACTCTGTTCGGATTTCTGATTCCGAGTCAGAATCATGATCACCATCAGATCTCACTTTGTCTCTCTTTCTCCTTTTGGAAGGGAGTTTAGATATTGAGGCCATGGTATATGATTTAGGAATTCGTCCCTCCCCTACCCACCCACCATCGAGTCCAACTTAGGGGCCAGGGCCAAGAAACTCTTTTCTTGGACCCCTTCCAGGTTCAGGAGGGATATACAACAAAGCAGCGCCAACTTACCCTATCCCCCCCGATTATGCCCAGCTCCCGGGAACAGAGAAGATGGTCGAATCCTCGTTTGCCAAGAGAGAGCCAGAAACCAAGTCTGTAGCCTCAGGCAGAACCACTGCATGCGATGAACCCCAGCAGTCATAGCCTTCAGATATGACTCAGTCTTCAAAGCCCACTCCTGCCCCCAGACCATCAGGGGGCAAAAGACCTACAGGCCCTTCAGGGCTGCAGAGAGTGGAAGTTGTTGAAGTGCAAGACAAGACCACCCCCTCAAAATCCTCCAAAGGTCACCCTACAGCTGTCAACAAGGGAGCTGCCGGTTCTGGAGGAAAGACCAAGTCGCCGCCTAAAAAGAAAGCGCCGAATATTGATCAGATCATGAGAAAAAAGGCGGAGAGAAAGAACCACCAACAGATTTGCAGTTCTCTCGGATCTAGAGGATGTCGACATGGAATGAAAGGAACTTGCTGTGAAGAGTTACAAGATTTATTTTCCTTCACCATATCTCTTTTGTGATGGACACAACTATCTTCCATTATACTGTCTTGCAATGGAATATCAGGGGACTGTTTCCAATTATGAAGAATTGCAGCTGTTGTGCCGTGAGGCTAGGCCGATGCTAGTTGCCCTCCAAGAAATTCTTCTTAAGTCTGACAAACTTTTTCACTTTCTGGCTACAGCTTTCTAAATCTGTCTGCACAATCTGTTGAACATGGTGTCTCTGGTGGGGTAGCCTTATTCATTCATAATTCTGTTCTGTACAGTCCACTTGCTCTGAATACCCCGCTTCAGGCAGTGGCAGCTCAGGTTACTCTCCACAAAACAGTTACTATTTGTAGCTTGTATCTGTCTCCCAAATATCTGCATCACCAAACGGGACCTCATTTTGCTCTTGGAGCAGCTTCCCAGACCCTTCCTGCTGTTGGGGGATCTGAATAGTCACTCGCCTCTATGGGGAAGTGAGAGATCTTCACCAAGGGGTCTGCTTTTAGAGGAAGTGTTTTCGGAGCTTGATTTGTGTGTTTCGAATGGGGAATCGCCAACTTACTTTCACTCCACTAATGGCACCACATCTTTCTGTCTGTGACCCATTTGTGTTTCTGGATTTTGTTTAGGAGGTTGATGAGGACCTGCATGGTAGTGACCACTTTCCTGTGTTGCTTTGATGTACGAATGCAGAGAGTGAGTCTTTACCAGAACGCCTCAATTTCAACAAAGCAGATTGGGACCTCTTTGCCACTAAGTTTCTTATGGATCTGGAAGAGGACAAGATCCTGCAAAGTGAAGATACGGCAGGAAGTCTTTCAGACTTCATACTGAATTGCGCAAAGTCAAAAAAAAAAAAAAAAAAAAAAATTTGCAAAGTCAACCATCCACACATCTTCCAAGAAGCCCCTAATGCCAAAAGTTCTTGGTTCAACTCTGAATGCAAGGAAATTAAACAAAACCCGCAAAAGAGCTCAACGTCGGGTCTCTTACAGTTGCCAGCTTGAAGGAGGAATTGCAGCAGCCACCATCTGCACAGCCACCACCGCAGATCCGCAGCTGTTTGGCAAATGCACGGCGCTCAAGACGACGGCCCAGGTGGAGGCGACGGAAGTCTCCACCTGTGAAAGTGGGGGACAAACCCAGTCCTCTGCCACTGTCACCAGCCAGAATGCTGACAAGCGTCATGGCCCAGCAGCACCAGGAACCGCCTTGGCCTCCAGACAACGGGTCTGGCCCTGTGAGCGTCAGGCAACTCCACTGCCTGACAGCAGAACCAACACTCTGCCGTCGTTGATACCAGCTGACGGAGGAGACAGCGAAAGAAGCTGGAACCACCACCAGACTCCAGGACAGACCGGCAGATGTTCCCACAGCCCAAACCAAAAACTGCTGGCCACCCTGTGCCAACTCCAGTTCTGCCCCTGATTTGTACTGCTGATCCACCCACACCAGCCCCACGACGAACTACCTATCTGGTGGTGAAACCAGTGAAGAGGTATGATAGTGACAGCAGGGATGATCAGGAGTTTTTGCATAAATCTTACAGTAAATATAGTCCAGGACTGATTTGCTGATTGAATACCTCCTTTGGGGAAAAGGAGCGGCGGACTGTTGGTTAAACTATTATTTGTTCGTATGTTGTCTTTAATTGTTTTTGGCACAAGCCAGTATGTTGATTCTTCATGTTGAATATGATGTACGCCCTCATTTTTTTTTGCCAACAGAAGTAGTAAAAGGGAACTAAGTCGAGCGACTTTTGCTAAGATTCTGGCCCAAAGTGTGCTAAAACCCATCCAAATTCATAAACTCCTGGGGACTTGACTCAAAAGGGTTTTGATAACAAATCCCTTTTTTTCCTTTTCTCATTTTATGTCTGATTTTATGGATTTTTGTTTAAATAACAAGTCCATAATTGTCACTTGGCACCCAGTGTTTTGGATTTTGACGAATCTTCGCAAGTATATTTTGTATCTGACCTTCTTGGAGTGTTTGAAATAACAAATCCTTGATAAGTCATTTTAGTACCTGACATCTTGGGATTTTGTTTAATAACAAGTCCATTATTGTCACCCGATACTCACCCAGTGTTTTGGATCTTCATGATTTATCGTCCCAGTCATTTTGGGTATCTGACTTTTTGAATTCTGTTTAAATAACAAATTCTTTAAGTCATTTTGGTATCCGACATTTTGGAATTTTATTTAAATAGTAAGTCCACTATTGTCACTTGGTACCTACCCAGTGCTCTCGGTTTTTAACGCGTTCTTCCTAATATCTGATGTCTGACCTCTTGGAATTTTGTTATAAATAGCAAGTCCATTTTAGTCACTTATGTGCCCAAAGTCCGGGTTTTGTTCATGAAAGGAATCCCTTGTAGTCATTTTGTATTTGACTTTTTTGAATTTTTTGTTTAAAATACATGTCCATTCTAGTCAATGTACTTATTTCAGTCAATGTGAATCTTCTGACTTGCAGAAACTTTGGTTAAAACAGAAAGCCCGTGGGTAGCTGGAATAATATAAATGCGAACAATGAGAGAGAGACAAGATGTTTTGATGCTCTGATGTTTTGATACATTGATGTTAGTGTTTTGTTTTGGGAGTAGCCATGCCTCTAAAGACTTGATGGCTAAAGCTCAATTTTTTTTTCCTCGATTCATTTGTTGTACTCCTACTTGATAACTCTTGTCATTTTTATGTCATTTATGTGTCAGCGAGGACGCTGGTTGTAAAGAGCAGGGGGGATGTAGCCGGGTGCTAACAGTGTATGTTTCTTGGTCACCGTCGTAAACGAGATATTTTGTTCATGAGTTATCTTCCCCCTTACCTCCTTTGGTTGAATCTCATTTTTTATTGTGTACATTCCTTAAATCATGAATACCTCAGAACCTACATATTTGTGTATACGTTGCTGAAGTCGCAAAAATTAATGTATTCTATTCGTTACAATCGTATTGAACTGAGAAGCCCATATTTTTCCTGAAACTGGCATTTCGACCAAATTAATCTTGGCGCCATTTTGAATTGTTCGACGAACAAACCATAAATAATTCTTGATTTCACAAAAGGTATGAGAGAATCCAAAGAATCCATGAATGCACATTGAAAGTAAAGTCCATAAGCTCTCATTTCGTATATCGCATGGCTATGATCTTTTCTGTACAAGCTTGCGACTATACGAAATGACTTGACGGCGCTGGTCTCTTAGCAGAGTCGCCTTTGTTCATTGTCGGAGTTCTGATCTAAATTGTTTTATGAAATTCAGACTTCCCTATCGAAGTCCTTTTAATAACTTCGTTTCTATGCTAGAAGCAGCTGAAAATGTATAAAAATTTTATCCTATGGACCATTCCAATGGAATAACATTTTATCGAAAATCGTGTTAAAAGCACATGGCGACGGCCATGTGACAATAAGGCAAGTTGTGTTTTCTATCAAATTTTAAACGCAAAGTTCTCCACTTGGACGGTATCTTGGATAATGAAATTTTTATCTATAAAAAGAGCGAAATGCCAGCTTTTCAGTCATTACAAAATTATTTCACACAGTTTGCTTTTTTTTCATCGAAATAAAGGAAAATATGACGTAAACTCGTTAAAAGTGGTTTCATTCTCAGACTTTAATTGCCAATAACTTTACGCAGCCGCAGAATTGTCAAATATGACTTATTTGCATTTTATTCCTTGGGTTCTGAGGTTTTCATCGATGTCTAATATGTTTGGATACTTTGAATGTATGGCGAGCTAGACAACGCAGAAGCTGCGACAGATAGCACAACTTCTGTCATTTGCTGTCTCGCGAGGCTCATTTTGCCTGCGGCGCTGCGTTGTCAGCTTTGCAGTCCGGTCAAGCTGTATATAAGTGAGACTCGCGGCGTGAGTGAGCAGAGTGTCGCCCAGTGTTACCTGGAGTGTTGTCTAGAGTGGTGCCGGAGTGAGCGATCGGCGCAAAAGAGTGCTCAGTGCGCCGAGTGTTGAGAGAGAGAGAGAGAGAGAAGAGTTCCCAGGGCAGTGTTCCTGGTTTGAGCTCTTTGCTATGGAAGGGCAATAAAAGAAGGAAAACTCCATGTCGTCTCTGCGTCTTCTTGACTGGCTGCTGTCCCTTGGCTCCTGCATTTACCATCATCTGCCTGTCTTCGCCTGCACACCCCCTTACCCCTCCTCACCATCACATGAGGGTAATCTCACAATCTATGAAGAGGGACTTTCTGGTTCTGTCGGAGAGGCCATAGCTGGCCGCAACCTCCAGCATCCAGAACTTTTACACTTCTTTGAACTTTTTACCAAGTTGCAAGTGGAGGGTTACAACATTCTTCTGCTTGGGTTCCTGGTCACGTTGTCATTGGAGGGAATGAAATGGTTGATCGTTTGGCCAAGAATGCCACAAGAGAGAAATTGTCCAACATATATATCCCTGCTCAGATCTGAAACCCAAAATCAACGATTATGTCAGAGACCTCTGGCAGGAGGATTGGAATACACAGACGAATAACAAACTCTTTCAGATCCATCCAAACCTAAAGGAGTTCCTCTCATCTTCGTCTGGTGGTCGTAAAGAAGAAACAGTTCTGTGCCGGCTGCACACTGGCCATTCGTATTTTACCCATTCATACCTTTTAAAGAGTGAAGAAGCTCTGTGATACATTCCATGTAATGTGCCACTCACAATGAAACATATATTCTTTTAGAATGTTGGGACTTCCGCGATGTGAGACACAAACATTTACAGCAGATTCCATGAAAACCTTGTTCAGAGATGTTCCGCCTGACGTGATCTTTGAGTTCTTGAAAGAGGTTAACATTTTTCATCGGATCTGAGATTTCACAGTGGAAAGATTTTTAACAACTTTTGGTTGAGTTTTTTAGATGATGTATTTTAAAGAATTGTGTGAATGAATGACTTGTGAGTTGATATTAACGTGGTGACAGCCCTGATATGGCCCTTTGCGGTCAGCTGGACTATAAGCAACATTATCTTATCTTATACATCCTCGGCACTGAAAAGGTTAATAAGAAAGGACACAATGACGTCAAAGTTAAAGAAAAGTTTGACAAAATCAAAAGACCTGAAAATTGTGATAATTTAAAGCAGATGACTTGAAAATAATAAAAGTATACATTCAGAAGGACACACACACACACACACACACACACACACACACAGTACAATGTAATGAATGGATCAGCTCCAAAAAAAATCATCCAAAGCTTTGTCATCAATAGAAATAGATACACACATAAACTCTCTTTTCCCAGACACCAAAGTAAATCTTTATAAATCATGTTTTGTATACTCTTGAGGTCTCGTATGGAATAATTTGTCTTCCTCTTTAAGTCATGTCCCTTGAAACAGGCAATTAAAAAAACAAACAAAAAAGCATCTGATGGAAACTCTATGCAACATTTAACCTTTACGCCACCGGCATCACCATTTGGCAACAACATGGTTGACCGTTGACGTGCAACTAAGGTTGGGTTACCTAACTCCCAATACTCTCACGATCCAAGTTCATGAGATAGAAAGCCAGCAATGTCATAGTTGGGGGATGGTCTGGCCCTTGCTCAAAGCCATTTGCTTTGTCAGAACACTGTTCAGTGAAGTGCTTTATTGACTTTATTCCGATTGTTTTTCCATTCACTATGATGTCACCACCAAGCACTGACCTTGCCATACATTTGCCACAGATCAAGTGCTGGGAATATTGAATAGACGGTCAGTCATTCCTAATACAGATGAAGAAGACCCAGAGAGTCACGAGGAAACAACAACAGTGAGGGCTTGACCGAAGTATTGCAACGTGAGGCATTGGACCATAACCAAATGGTTGAGAGACAGCTGACGAGAGATAAGACTAGACGCCTGCTTACTGCGTGTGCCCCAGTGTTCTGGTGTTGAGCCAGCCAGCACTGACTGACAGTTGACCGACTATGTGAGGGAGTGAACTAAGACTTTAGGCAATGAACTTCACACACAAGCTGTGGGCCGACACTTGCTGGTCAAGGTTGAAGGGGGTGTGGCTGACTGACATGTTAGAGGTGAGCAGCAGAGAGGTGTTTGAGTGGGATTTACGATCAGATGAATGGCTCTCAAGGGTTCAGAGACCAACAGGCACATGACTGACTTTGTTTTCATAAAAAAAAATATTGCTTTCAACAGTGAGAGTGAAAGGGACGTGGGTGTGGGTGTGTGTGCCCTTTTTCTTTCTTACATGTGTACCAGTTAAACATAAGAATGTGTGTGTGTATGTGCGTGTGTATTCCCTGCTATTGGAGTAGTTGTTGGATTGTTGCTGTTTCTTCCATTTTTCTGTAGGATATACCATATTTTCTGGTCTTCAATTGTGAGTGGAGTAATTTCCTCCCTCGTTGAGTGTTTGTTGGCATGCTTTTCTTCATTTTTTTTTATGTCGAGAAGAAACATAATATTCATTTTTTTATTTTGCATTTTTTTTTGCACTTGAAATTACTAAAAAATTGAAATTGTTGTTGACTAACCATCACTAACATGTTATAATAAAAGTACACTATATCTTCTCTATTTTACAAAAAATAGGATGAGAATTGGTTGTTTAGTTCCAGAGATATCCGCATTTCACATATGCTGGTATTAAATAATGAGCTTTTTTGGAAAAATGGCTGGCGATGGGGATTTATGCAAAATGTGTGTTTGGCAGTGTCTAGAATGTCTAGCGGTGAAAGGGTTAAAGGGTTGCCCTTCTCTCTCTCTCTAGCTGCTGCGTTTGAAATTGATGTTTCAACAATAGTTTCTTATTTTATGTTGTAAATTGAGTAATGTACATATTTGTATGTTTGAAATTGTGTACTTTCGAACCCTGTTGTATGCTATATTTTTTTTTTTTTCTTTTTATGAGGCAGGATGCAAGAAACACTATACAGCTTATTCTTCAACCCTCAATATAGATAATTTTGACTTGACAGTTGACTTCTCTCACACACACACACACACACACACACACACACACACCATGCCCACACCATGCCCATAGAATTTATTGCAGTTTAATCATAGCTGCAGTTAACGTTCTCAACTGTTGCATGTTATGTGCCCTTATTTTTTTTTGCACAAGCTGGAAAATTTGGCATTGTGGGTCAGTGGGTGTGCCTACATACATGGAAGATATCGGGATAACAAATAACTGTTTATTTTTGATGGATGTGGGTGTACTCACCAATCATGCTCAGTTACACACACACACACAAAATATGTAGTGTATGAGTACAAACCCATTCTTCTTATATAGGAATGACTCGAATAAGGTGTGCCAACACTAAATCATACACATAGGGTGAAAATTTATCATCTCTTTTTATATTATAATTATTATTATTGTTGTTGTTGTTATTATTATTATCATTGTTGCCATAAAATTGGTACATGGAAAACAATATTATCTTTATATAAAAACTTCATTCAGGAAAAAAAAAATACATTTTCATGTTCTAATGCTTTAAATGCATGTCTGAGTGTATAGTCACCAACAGCATCAACATCCATTTCCACACACACACACACACTCTCTCTCACACACACACACATATATACACAAACGATCTGATTAAAACCCTTTTATTTTCAGATTCACCTTTGATCAGCACACACACACACACACACACACACACACACACACACACACACACACACACACACACACATGCGCGCGCGCACACACACACACACACACACACAGGTGGCAGCTGAAGTCAGATCAAAAAGGATCTGAGGGTTGAAAGTTTTGGGTGCGAGACTTGGAAGCACCAAAACTGAGGTAAGAAATATGGCAAATTTTTTTTTCATTGCCCAAGTAATTCTGTCACTTTTAAGTTCATAATATCATATATGTACTATTTTGCATATTTCCATAACATTCTCCCTTTTAGTTTCCATGTAAGAACATCAGCCAAGTTAATATTATCAGTCATTAAAAAAAAAAGCAGAACAGAGGCTTCCAAAGAGCCAACAACAAAAAAGTTGCCAAAAACTGGCATTGCTAAGCCTGTACCTTACCTGTAAACTTGCTGTGAGAATGATGTTTATGTATGTTTGTTCACCCCATGCTCAGCATGATGCTGACCAAGTAGATTGTCATTCCACCACCATCATCATCAGGTATCTTCCAATTATATGGACCAATAAATGGATCACGTCCAAAAATGAAAAATACAGAGCATCAGTCAGTTGTGCTTGTGTGAAATGCTGTAGCATGATCAATTCCACTAAATCTTCAACAACATGCCAGCATGAGCCTTGAAAACAGAAATGTCAGCAAACTTACTGAACAACTGTCAACTACCACTTCCTTCTCTTCAAACGTCTAGGTTGTCTCGTATTTGTGTTAGTTACAAAGAAAACTAAAACTTCATCAAATCCGTCAGTGGTTAAAGTCTTCTAGCCTAAAAGGTGTGTATGCACATGTGTTCCTCTTTGCTTCGATGCAAAGTTGACAGCCATCTCATTACATGACACTTAGTTGCCAACTACCAAATTTATATCACTTTGGGAAAAGGTGTAAATTCTGAGACCAACTTCTTACAAAACAACCGGAAGGACTTAAGCAATCCAACCTTTCAATCTTAGTTGGCAACTTTGGATTTAAATCGGTAAACAATCTATAGCAAGGTTTCATGCAATCAACTGTAGCGCCCCCCCCCCCCCCCCCCCCCCCCCCCCCCCCCCATGATATCAAAAGGTGTGTATGAATAAAGTGATACAGGTAAGGCAGAGGATCATTATGAGGTGAGGATGGGGTATGGGAAGCATGAAACAAAAATAGGTGGCAAAGAGAAAGCCTGCCTTTTTTTTTTTTTTTTTTTAAATTTACATTGTTGAAATTTCTAAACCTGTTCTCCGTTTGTTTAGTTTTGAATTCAAGACAAAATGAAATCTGTTAGCCTACTACAGGAAAACTGTACATCCAAAAGGGAGGAAACACTAGAAAGGTATCTTACTGTATGTTTTTGTAGACCAAAACGAGTCGTGTGCGTTGAGCAAATGGACAGAAGCGCATGCTGTAGAGGCGCAGTTTTCCTTTTGTAAGGGGAGGAAACTCCGAACCTAAAAAAAAACCCCACTTTAATCAGAATGGGGAAAAGCAACTATCATCATCAATGAATGCACATGTTACAGCATACACAAACACACACACTCACACATAATCTGTAACCCCCCCCCCCCCCCCCCCCCCCCCCCCCCCCCCCCCCCCCCCCCCCCCCCCCCCCCCCCCCCCCCCCCCCCCCCCCCCCCCCCCCCATGTAGTATTTTCAAGATCTACGCATTCCAAGCAGGAGACGTTGAGTCGCTCCGTCAATGTTTACGTCGTTGCCTCGCAGTCCCCGAGCGAGGCTCGCGTGAGAGTTATGCCCCTTTAACTTGGCAGACGACGATCGATGTCGAACTCGAAGGTAACCATCCCACATCTCCCATTCCAGTTAACTCAAACTTTTAAGTTTGAAATCGAAAATGAACATTAATAACTGGAACAACTTTAAACAATGTAACTTTTCCAATCTCACAAAGAACTTGGCTTGATTTTTTTTTTTTTTTTTTTTTTTTTTTTTTTGCTGTCCCAACCTCTGCGCCACCTCAGAGGCATTACACCCACGCCGCTCAATCCGACACACCGTCTACAGCCCAGTCGGCCCCGCCGCAGCCCCAGCACCGGCAATCCACAGAGAGCAGTCAATGTCAAGTCGTCAAGAGGAGACACTGCACTGCTGCCGAGTCACTTCGGTGGTGTTCAGAAGAGCCTGTTCTGATCTAACATACGCAGGACACCACCTACTAAGCCCCCTACTGACGACAATAATTGCTTAGTCGCAGAGTCGGCGCAAGTGAGCTCTCCCTCCGAGGGTGCCACCACGTCCGTCCAACAACAGCCCCCATGGACTCGCCAATACTGGTGACCCCCGCGGAACCAAACCAAGACCACAGACGTGGAGAGGACATCAAAATTGAGGTCACCATGAGAGCAGGCATGAACGGCCACAGAACTTGAGACTTTTTTTTTTATGCTGATCGATGAGAATGAGGATGATGATGATAAGATGATGGTACGGATTTCCATTTCGGTCTGAGACTACATGACAGGGCTATACTCTATGCTTCCTTTCTGTGACGTGACGCTTGACAAAACCATCCGATCGGTCCCACTAAAACACCAAACCAAAGAATAGATTTCAAATCTATGCCCACTCTCCCCTCTCAACCCCCCCCACCACCACCCCCCCCCCCTTTCCCCTCTTAGAACGGTGTGCGTCGCAGGCTTCGACTATCTGCTACAAGAAAAATTGCGTCACGGTAAATGCGTGACGCCATTCGTTCTTATCGGCCTACCTCCCTTCCCCCCTCTCAACCCTCCCTCCCCATGCTGGGCGATACTACGCAGCGTGGGATGTGCGTTCTAACAATAGCCTACACAATAGCCCGACTCCCCCCCCCTCCCCCCCCCCAACAACCCCGCAACACAAAGGCATGTTGCCGCACTCTCCACCCCCACCCCACCAACACCCCCCCCCCTCCACCTGAGCCACGTGCGGCTGTAATTGACACAAAAGGCAATCGTCAAACCTCCCTTCACCCCCCCCCCCCACCCCCCCCCCCCCCCCCCCCCCCGCCTTTTTCATTTTTCATACCTACGATCCCCGTGCTCGCGGACACCTATACGGACGCATAAATTAACTGGTGCTCGCGGACACCTATATGGACGCATAAATTAACGGGTGCCGATTAGGTTCAAACAATTCCTGAGGTGATTGGTGACTAGACTAAATCCCTCCCCCTCTCACCCCTGATGGGTGAATGACAGGTTGTCAAAAATTTGATTCGGCAAGTGAGGAACTTCACTGACCCCTCAGGACTGCCTGTAGTCAAGAGCAGAGGAAGACAAAGGGACAGAGAAGGCCTAGTAAACTCTTGGTAACTCTTTGATCTCAAGTCATCCACTGTTCATTCCCAGGAAAAGTGAGTTGGAACTCTGTTTTACATTTTTGAGTCTATGTATTGAGTTTATGTATGCTGTGTGTGTTAACATTGTAACTTTGTACAAATGTTTAGCAACATTTATCAAACTGATGAATGATTATTCTGTGTAGTAGTTTGCTTGCCCTCATATGGCAAAAGGTCTCTCCCAGTGGTTATGATTCTTTGTGACCATTTGACCACTGTTATTTGTGTGCACCTTGGCTTTTGCCTGAATGCAGTTCTGACTGTTAAGATAATTAAATGATTAACTTTGATCCGCAAAACAGTATGCCTGTGCTAGGTACAAAATGCTACTCTGATTTATAAATACTGGTGATTATTGGAATGATTTGTAGTGTATGACTTTAAGTCTACACCACATGTGCACTTGGACTAAGCATAGCCCAAGTCAGTGTGATTTAATTCATACGAAACATGGAAGAGTTGTCTGACTGAAACTGTGTAACATTGTATTACTGTCTCCTACCCTTTTGTAAGCTTAACTTAGCCTTTAAACAAAAGTGGAGATTAATAGTTATAGCAGAAACTCTACCATAGAGAAAACTTTGCTGGCCGAGTCTCACACTCCTCTGAAGAAAGAGGAAAAGGGTAAATGTGTGCACTCGACAAGCCAGCCATCAGATTCTCACCTACAGATCAAGTTCTCTTTATCGCAGAACTGGGATCCTGGTCACGCTACACATTGCGGTTGAACCGGAAGCTGGGACTTCGCCAAAAGCCGGGGCAATGCTAGACACCATGACATCATTGTAAACCAGGGCGACACCAGACAACCAATCTACCCCAGTGGGGCAGTCACCAGCCACAGGAGAGATCAACTATTCTCTCCGAAGCAAAGCTAAGTTTGCTTACCACCTGGACTCAAACCCATCAGACCCTTACCCTCACTTTATGATGAAACAGTGAGAATCTATGAGTACCACTCTGGCTACAACACTGGGTGTTAGCAAGCAGAGTGGATGTATAATAGCCATATACATTCAGTGTAACTTAGACAGACCCCTGTATGAGCTTGCTGCACAGAGTGCAAGCGAGTAAAGTAGGAGTGAGGAAGGGCCCCTCATTGTGGTAGTCCAATGAGAACTGAAACACAGTCTATGGAAGTGACATGCCATTTCTTATCTATGTGTAAGTAATAAAAGTTGATGTGTGAAAGTGCACTTAACCCGCTGACTGTGATGGGCCACGATCGTGGCTTTACCACCCGACTGCATTGGGCCACGATCGTGGCTCTGACGAGAACCGTTGTACCACTGCCGCAAACCATCCGGGTTGATCAGTTCACGTGACTTGCTAGTATCCATTGTGCACCGGCAAGCCTTGTCAGTCAGTTATCTCGAAGATTTTCGTCTGTTTTGACTGAAATAATGAGTGAATCAGCGACCGAGTTGAGCAGGAGTTGCGTGAAGTGGCACGAGTGAAGAATCAGTTGCCGAAGGCAGTAGTAACGAAAGCGAAGCAGGTGAGTCGATAAACTTTGATTATTTTGTTTGTCGAGTGATGCAACACTTGCTGCGTGCGGTTATTGGTTTTGTTTACATTTGTTTGTCCGCCACATGAAGGGGGGGGGGGGGGGGGGGGGGGGGATGGAGGGGGCAGGGCACATGGTTACTTACAGGAGAGTGATAGGGTTTTGGCCTGATCAAACTAGAAGATCGTTTCTGGGTGATTGTAGGTGTTTTGAAAGCACTTTAGAGATGAATAAAAGTGGTGATTTGAAGAGAACATTAATAACTTTGTTTGTTTTTTTTTTTTAGTTTGGAAACAGTGTGGGCGTGTCACAAGTGGGCGTGTCTTCAATGAAAGCTATAGCCCATCCCCTTCCTAATATGCTAGTGATTCAGATCTTATTTTTATTTATGATTTTATACATGACTTCATTTTTCATAGAATGAATAAGTAATGCTGTTCATATTTTTTTTCTTTCTGAAAATCAGACTAATAAGTGGAAATTGAGTCAAGCTCTCTGTAACAACTCTTGCACCATTATGAAACACAATGAAATTGAACAGAAGACTTAGGATATATGTTTTTCTTGTGTGATCCAGGATCTGGAAGCACTACTGCAGAGGAGAGTGATGCTGAGAGAGGAGTCAAGAAAGAGGAACTGTGCTGCTGGCCATCCTACTTGTGTGCACTCCGGCTGGGAATGTTCTGGATGTGACGTGGGACTCTGCCCCAAGTGCTTTTCAGCCTTCCACAGAAGACCAAGGCCCTAACTTTGTTCTGTGTCTTTCAAGGACATGTTCTTCTTTTTTTTCTGTCAAGTTTCAAGTGTTTTGACATTCAAGCAGGAAAACTGTGGTGTTTCAAACAATGTGGCTGACGTTTTGGATTACCTTTTCGCCAGTGTTCTGGATTACACTGTGAAGAATATCTTCAGCTGCCATCAGGGTACTGTCTTGTAATTATTTTTTTCAGATTCCTCATTATCTCTAGTTTACAAAAACATATAGTTTTTACCTATCTAGCTTCAAGACAAGCCTGCACAAACCCCACCCCATTTCCTTATATAGTGAATTTGATTGTCTGGATGCTGAATTATAGGTAAATCATTTGAGGCACAATTCATTATACATAGCTCAAGTCAAGAGAATTATCATCTTTCCCATGTTTCCAGCACATATTTGTCTTCATTTTATCTCCAGTCTGAAGTGTTTAGGTAGTACAGAAGAAAAACTGTGTCTCTCCTAACATTTGACTTACTTTTCAAATAACTTTTTCAGAAATTTTGTCTGCTTATATTTTGAGGTCAGTCTCCAAGTAGGTACCACCTACAGTATTTTCAGTTTATTTCACTAGATTCTACAACATCTCTAGTTTCTAAAAATGTATAGGTTTGCATATCTAGTACAAATAATATGTATGCAGAAGCCCAATTCTCAAGTGTGGTGTGTGACGAGTTTCCTGGACATCAATACAGGCCCACCAACCAAGATGGAAGTTACCAAAGCTATCAAGTCACTGAAGTCAGGTAAAGCAGTGGGTCCAGATGGAATTCCACCTGAAGCACTGAAAGCAGACATCCAGACGTCAACAGAGATGCTACATCCACTCCTAAGCAAGATCTGGGAGCAGGAACGAGTGCCAGAAGACTGGAAAAGAGGCCACCTGGTGAAACTGCCAAAGAAAGGGGACTTGTCATCCTGTAACAA
Source organism: Conus betulinus (assembly GCA_016801955.1). Taxonomy (NCBI): domain Eukaryota; kingdom Metazoa; phylum Mollusca; class Gastropoda; order Neogastropoda; family Conidae; genus Conus; species Conus betulinus. The sequence goes on from JADBJO010011181.1 coordinate 16,403, forward strand.
CTGTAGAGGGATTATGCTGCTGTCCATCCCGGGGAAGGTGCTGGCCAAAATCATGCTAGAGAGACTAAAGACCGCCCTAGACAAGACCCTCCGCCAAGAACAAGCTGGATTGCGCCAAGACAGATCATGCATGGACCAAATTGCCACCATGAGAATTATCATCGAGCAGTCTCTGGAGTAGCAGACCCCCTTGTACGCAGTATTTGTGGATTTCCAGAAGGCGTTTGACAGCATCGACAGAGATACCATCTGGAAAATCATGCACCACTATGGCTTCCCACCCAAGTTTTTGTTGCCATCATCCAACAACTCTACGAAGATGCCACATGCCAGGTCGTCCACGATAGGAAGCCCTTCACTGTACAAACCGGCGTCCGTCAGGGGTGTCTACTATCGCCAACAATTTTCCTGATGGTCATTGACTGGATAATGCGGTAGTCTACAGACAGGAAGAGGACAGGAATCCAGTGGACTTTCACGAAGCAACTGGAAGACCTGGGCTTCTCCGACGACATCAGCCTTCTCTCCCCAAACAGCAAGATGCACAAGAGAAGCTGTACGGGGTAGTAGAAGAAGCAGGAAAGACGGGCCTCCAAATCAACACAAACAAAGAAAAGAAGCCATGAGTCAACACACCAGCAACGAGACCCACTATGACTACAACATGAAGACATCACTGAAGTTGACAAGTTTGTCTACTTCGGCAGTGTGGTCAGCAGAGATGGAGGTACAGATGAGGATATCAAGAGCCGCATCAATAAAGCAAGGCACACCTTCACTACTATATATAATTTGAGGATTGGTGATAAAGACCGAAAAAAAGGGGGGGGGGGGGTCAAAAAAAGAAAACAAAAACAATGCAAAAAACACTCCCCATGGACTGAACATCAAGGACTGAGGTGGAGGAGTCGCCATTGTAGCTATACTGCCTGAATGACTGTTGGAGGTCCTCCTCTTTTTTTTTTTTTTTTTTTTTTTCCAATATGCCGGCAGCTAGGACTGGGTACATAGCTTGTTTGTGGTCTTCAGCACTACCCTACCCTTGTTGTTTTTCAAAAAGATTTTTGAGGTAGAAAAAATTGTTTGCGGTTGTATATGTTTTATATCATATATATGCCTAGAAAAAATTGTTTGCGGTTGTATATGTTTATATCATATATATGCCTAGACACCCTAAGGCATGCATATCTTTATGAGATGTAAACGTGCTTTCTCCCCCTCTCACCCACTCCCTCCCCCCCCCCCCCCCCCCTCTATAATGGTAGGTGTGTGGGGGTGGGTAATGCGGGAGGGTGGGGAGCGGGCACATGTGTGCGTGTGTGTGTGTGTGTGAAAGTTTTTTTTTTTCCCCCTCCTCCCCCTCCCTCTTTGCTCCCTCCCTCCCACACAACAACCGTCTACTTTCAAACCAGATTTCCTCTGATTTCCATTCACTCACCTTTCTTAGCCTGTGTCTACCCCAGCCTCTTTATTTTATTTTATTTTATTGTTGTGTGTGTGTGTGTGTGTGTGTGTGTGTGTGTGTGTGTGTGTGTGTTTTGAGTTCTTGTCAAAAAAATTTATTGTGGCATCTTTGTTTTATCTGCGTCTCCCCGTTCTTTACGTCATTAACACAGCAAAATTTGCGTGTACTGTCGTTTCATGTCACTTGAAAACGACTGTAAGAGTCGAAACGTTGTGCATTGTTTTTTGTTTTCTTTTTGACCCCCCCCCCCCCCCCCCCCCCCCCTTTGTTTCGGTCTTTATCACCAATCCTCAAATGATATAGTTGTTCTGAAAAAGACCCAGTCAAGTGTATCAATTTTTGTCACACCTTTACAGAATCTTCAACTCAAATGTGAAATCTGTCCTTCTGTATGGTTCTGAAACGTGGCAAACAACAAAGACAAACACTCACGAACTCCAAACATTTATCAACAGATGTCTGCGAAACATTGTGAACATCAGATGGCCTGATGTTATTGCCAATACAGAACTGTGGAACAAGACCAAACAAGTTCCAATAGAATTAGAAATCAGAAAACGGAAGTGGGGATGATTGGCCACACCCTCAGAAAGTCTTCATCCAACTCACAAGACAAGCCCTTGAATGGAACCCTCAGGGCAAGAGAAAAGTGGGAAGACCAAGACAGACACGGCGAAGGAGTACCGACGCAGAAGTGAAGGCCGCCAGAATGACGTATGCCGAGAAGATCTCCCGAAATCGTGTCCGCTGGAAGAGTGTGGTTGCCGCCCTATGTTCCCCAGGGAATTCAGAGGACTAAGTCAAAGCGTACAATATTTAAAGGACGTTGTATAAACATTTACCTTTCGGAAAGCTCTTCTCTGTCATCAACATTCTTGCTGCTGCTGTTTACTCAATTGGGAATCTGTAAGACAGCGAAACTGATGACCTTGGGACTCGCTTTGAGTGAACTTATTTTGCTCGATCAGATACGAGGTTACTGACCAATGAACGGTCGCAAACAGTGAACTGAGCGGTGCTTGCGCACTCTCAGGCCTACCTGAAGTCCGTCTGTCGCTTGTCGACAGTTGTCGGCCTACTATAGGCCTGCCTAAATTTAGAGGTGGTTGAGAGGATGGTAGTGGGCGGATGAAAGCGGAAGGGCGGGGGACTTGATTACATACAAAATCTCTCAGTTATTTATGTATGGCCTTGACAAAACTGATAATTCACTCTGAATGGGAGAATTTAGGTGAACTGGAAAATGCGTCCATCATACAAAACAAACGATGTGGAGAAGGACGTAACAACAACACACTGCCACCGATGATAAGTACCAATTGTGGTAGCGAAGTCCCAGTTGTAAACATGCGTATGGAATGGATGGGACATCCACGGCAAAAAAAAAAACAAAAAAAAAACTAAAACAAAACCGCAAGAGTGCACAACAATGCTCATTTAATTACAAACAGTACAGAAAACCTGAAGAAATCCCAGTGGGGCGAAAATTTGCAATTAAATGTTTGAAATGCAGGAATGTCAGGACTTATGAGTGTCTCTCTCTCTCTCTCTCTCTCTCTCTCTCTCTCTCTCTCTCTGCGTGTGTGTGTGTGTGTGTGTGTCTGTGTCTGTGTCTGTGTGTGTGTGTGTGTAATGCTCAACAATTTAGCCTACTCGTAGGGGAAACAAGTGCAGACTAACAAATTCTTCTGTCATTACATTCATGACTTGGCAAAGTTTTTTTATTTTTATTATTTTTTTTTTTTTTAGCAAAAATAGGGTGGGTGGGGGAGGGGGGGGGGGGAAAACAGGAAATAAAAATGTTGTACACACACACACACACACACACACACACACACACACACACACACACACACACACACACACACACACACACACACATACCAGTGGCGGCGGAAGCTGTCCAGGATTGGGGGGGGGGGGGGGGGGGGGGGGGGGGGGCGCAATGGACATTTCAAATCATTAAACTCCGACAATCACATTATGTCAATGTTCGATTAAAAAAAAAATCCAGCATGCAATAATCAGTCCACGCACACACACACACACACACACACACACACACACACACACACACACACACACACACACACACACACACACCACCACCACCACCACCACCACCACCACACACTCGAAATACACTTTGTATAGCTGCAATTAAAACGTTGCAGAAACTGAGAGAGAGAGAGGGGGGGGGGGGGGGGATGTCAGACTATCTGACTGAATAACGTAATAACATACCTTCTCTCCATATTCACTGGACATTAGGCACCGTAAAATGCAGTTACTAAGTCACGATTGTCACAGTCTGTACATTAGCAGGTTACACCAACGGCTGGGAGGTTACACCTTTACACATTTATTTTCCGAAGTAACTTTGACGTCGTTCGTTTCTGCAAACGAACTCGTTTGAAATTTCAGTGAGACTGATCTGATCAACCTTGTCTTTGAACACATGCATAATGAGACAGTTTTTTTTTTTTTTTTTTTTTTTTTTGTGACTGTCATTTTTTTTTTTTTTTTTTTTAATGTTTTTTTTTTTTTCAGTGATACATTTTTTTCCTCCAACCAGACCCTTACACACCATGCGTAGTCTGTATGTTCTCTTAAAAATGGATATAGTCTTGATGATTTTAGTGTTCTGATGTTTGATGCAAAATGTCTGGGATTGTTATTGTTCTATTGTGTGTGTGTATTGGCACTTTCTCACTGATTATGTGTTGCTTATACAAAGAGAACAATAAAAATGAAGCAAAAAACAAACAAAAACAGAAATTGTGCGTTTTAGTTATCTTTTCTCTCAGTTTTTCCAATATAGAAAAAAAAAAAGAATAGAAAAAAAAAGAGAGAGAGAGAGAGAGAGAGAGAGAGAGAGACAATCAAAATGTTACGAATCGTCCCACCAGTTGGCTATTCCCCAATCAGGCCAGCCTTATAGCGAAACGAAATGGTCCATAAGGAAGGCATGAAGAAAGTCCAGAGGCGTGACAATAGGCATGAGCTGTGATGTTGCGTTAAATGTGCAGGTGGTTAACAAATATGGTACATAGTAGAAAGATATATAATGATACAAAAATGAACACACAATTTTGTTGATTTCCCTTTTCTTCGTTCCCTCCCCATCCATCCCCCATCCCGCCCCCCCCCCCCCCCCCCCCCCCCCCCCCCCCCCATACACGCGCACGCCCGAACACGCCACCCCCGCAGTTACGGATATTATACCCAAAGCCGTCCTGCAGAAAGGAATGGAATGAGAACGAATGTCGCGGACGACGCCCGGTGCGAGCGAACTAACTCCGGGAGAGGGAAAGAGGGGAAAAGATGCAAGCCGCGGAGGGGAGGGGGCGGGGGGGCGGGGCGGAGCGGGAGAAGGGCGGCGGCAGTTCACTTGTCCCGCAAGTTATGTTCTCCGCGTAAAAAATCCACAAGGGAGACAATAGGAAATCCGAAAAGTGAGACGGTAACTGTGCGCGCGCGCGCCACCGTGCCCGAATCACCAACACATCACAATCACCAACGTTACAGACAAATCAGCAAATGTGTAATCTAGTATATGTCTGGGTTCATAATTATGAGTTACGATACCTTATCTTTATCTGTATCTTTTTCTCACTCTGATAGGTTCTGTATTTTGTTTATATGTTTGTTTGTTTGCGAAGTAAATTTGTAACGGGTTAAACAATATTCTGTTAGTTTCTATATGTTGCGTATATTCAGTTCACGTTCAAAAATATACTGTAGAGGCAACGCAGATTCTGTCTTTTTGTAAATACTAATGCACATTTTACTAATCAAAATAATATGATTTCGATCATGGACAAACAGGGGCGACTGCTAACAACAGAAGCAGAGCAGGAAACTCGATGGCAGAACATTTCAGTGAGACACTGAATAGACCACCACCTCTTAGAGAAAGCCGACATTCCAGTTGCGGAAGATGACCTTGACATCAATGCTGAAACACCAACAAAAGAAGAAATCGTGACTGCCATTAAAGCTCTAAAAAACGGAAAAAAGCCCCTGACACAAGACAACCTCAGTGCTGAAGTGTTCAAAGCAGATCCAGATCTTGCGGCCCAAATACTTCTGCCACTCTTTATAACTATATGGGAAGAAAAGAAGATACCAAATGATTGGTCAGAGGGAATAATTGTGAAGATCCCCAAGAAAGGAACACTTAAAGATTGCAACAACTGGCGTGGAATCACCCTCCTGTCAATTCCAAGCAAGATCCTTGAAAAAGATCATCATTCAGCGAAATATCAGATGCAGTGGATAAACAACTGAGAAAAGAACAAGCAGGATTTCGAAAAGGAAGAGGATGCACTGACCAGATATTTGTACTGCGTAACATAATTGAGCAGTGCACAGAGTGGCAGAGACAACTGTACATCAACTTTGTGGATTTTGAGAAAGCCTTTGATAGCATCCACAGAGACAGCTTATGGCGCATACTACGAATGTATGGGATACCACAGCAGATAGTCCTTCTCATCAAAAGCTTCTATGACAACTTCACATGCAGAGTCGGAAATAGTGACCACAGTTTTGAAGTGAAAACAGGAGTGAGACAAGGCTGTGTGATGTCAGCAATGCTCTTTAATCTTGCCATAGATTGGGTGATGCGTCGAACAACTGAAGACCAGACAAGAGGCATACGATGGACACTCTTCTCAGCCTTAGAAGACCTTGACTTTGCTGATGATCTGGCATTGGTCTCCCACACTCAACAACACATGCAGGAAAAGACATCCCGCCTCAGCAGCTTTGCACAACAGATTGGACTAAAGATCAGTCAAGGAAAACAGAGGTAATGACCTTGAATGTCCCAAACCCCTCATCAATTCAAGTGAATGGAGAAACCCTCCCTACAACTGAGAAATTCACCTACTGGGCAGCATTGTCAGACACGACGGAGGAGCAGGCAATGACATCAAGAACCGTTAAAAAAAGCCAGAAATGCTTTCAGAATGCTAAGCAATGTATGGAGGTCCCAACAATACAGCATCAAAACCAAGCTCAAACTATATCAGAGCTGCATTATTTCTACCCTTCTGTATGGCTCAGAATGCTGGAGAATGACAGAGAGTGACCTAAATAAGCTATCAGTCTTCCACACAAAGAACCTTAGAAGAATATTAAGAATTTTCTGGCCAAACACCATCTCAAATGAAGAACTACTCTCCCAATGCCATCAAGAAAGCATGAAAAACAATTCTCAGGAAAAAAAGCGATGGAGGTGGATAGGGCACATACTTAGGAAAGAGCCAGACAACATCACTCGTTCAGTCACAGATAGTTTTCACTTAATGTTTGTTTTTAGATAAATCTCCTTTTCTATAAACCTCCAGAAGCTGCGTACTACCGGGCACTCAAAAAAAAATGCTCCATGTAATCAACGGTATCACAACAATAAGAACACTTGTTATTTTCTTTTACTTTCATTTTATGAAGAACAATATTGTAGGGTAGATATTATGAAGTATCTTCCAGTGTAAAACTCTTAATCTTGTTTTCTTTTGTTACCTCTCTTGCTCTCTACACCATGATGTTTCATCCAGATGAAATCCAAGTTTTCTGCGCCAAAAATAAAAGGCACATGGAATTTCTGGTTTTTTTTTTGTTTGTAATAATTCTTGATTATTTTAGGCTTTGTATTATATTGGCTTGCATCACATTTCGTGGTTTCTTGTTCTTCTACCCCAGTCATAATCCACTGAAACCAGTGTTTAGGGATAGAGTTAACAAGAATGTTATATTCTAACATTGTATTTGCCCTGTTTTGTTCAATCAGTATAAGTAGTTTCTTCTAAGGAAAGTATTCTCTTTTCGGTGCGGTGGATTATGTGTTGACTTGATCAATACCTTTCCTTTGCCATCTCTCAAAAAAAAGTGTTTTATTTTTGTAATTTATTAATGAGTTGTTGAATAACAATTCGTTCAGGAAATTGGTGCGGCTTATTTCTTCTGCCTTTTTAATGTGTTTATTGTCTAGGTAGGTAGGTGGTTATGATTTCCTTCCAAAATTCATTATCAATTCTGTAAATCCCTTAACCGAATTAGATTTAGTGTTGATAAGAAAAACGTTGTTATGTTTAGCGAGTTTATCTAGATGCCACCTCGGTATTATATCGTCAGTTTTTTTGTTGATCTGTGGCATCAAAAAGTTTTCCGACCCATTGTAAATGCAGATGTTTTTTGAAATGTTACCATGTTTATCATGCTAAGGCCACCCTCTTCATGTTCAGCCTCCATGATTTTCTCTTTACTTTTTCAAACGCTTTTCTATTGCTAATTTTTTTTCTGCCATATAAATTTATATAGATAAGTGTTTATCTTACTCAAAATTTTGTTGGGAAGAAGACCAATTGATTGATTGCATCACGTAGACGAATTGGGCTAATTATAAACGTCTTTATTACGATAATTTTTCCTTGAATAGACAGATCTCTTTTACTCCAGTCTTTTATTTTTTTTTTTTGCATACGATCTATTCTGGATAACCAGTTCTCTTCTATATTTTTTTGCCATCTTGTTTGACTCAAAATAAATACCTAATATTTTAATTTTATTAACTATGGAAACTGGCACATTACATTCTTCGTTTTGTCTACCTATCTGAAGGGCTTTTGTCTTATGAACGTTCAGTTTCAAGCCTGAAAATCTTTCAAACCAGTTTATTATTTCCAACGATTTTTATTAATGTCTTCTTTTTTTAAAAATAGGGTTGTATCATCAGCCATTTGTTTTATTTTCAAACAAGAAGCAGCTCTTTCTGCAGAGTGTGGTAGTCTGATACCTTCAATAGTACTATTTCTCACTTTAATGGCTAGTACTTCAACAGCTAATACAAATGCAAGGGGTGAAAACGGACATCCTTGTCTGATACCACATAACACGGCGAAAGGTTCTGAAAGCCATCCTCCATGGTTTATACTACTTGAGGTATTGTTTAAGTACATAAATCCATCTTTGGAACTCAGCTCCGAAGCCAAAGATATCGAAAACGTGCTTCATAAATGTTTTTGAAATCGAGTCGAAGGCTTTGAAATAGTCGACTGCCAGCAGATATCCGTCTTTATTTGTTTTATTAAGATAGTTTATCGCATCGTCTATTGATCTTATTACTGTAGCAATGTTTCTACCCTTAATAAAACCCACCTGTCGTCGTCGTTTATCAATTTATGTATAACTTTACCGAGTCTTTCTGCCATTACTTTAGCTAGTATTTTGTAATCAGAATTAGTCAGTGTTATTGGTCTCCAATTGTGTATTTGGTCTCTATCTAATCCTTGCCTTTGTGTAACAGCGTAATTATTCCTTGCTTTTGTGTATAAGAGAGTTCTCCTGTAAGGAATGATTCCGCATAAGATTCTGTTATCACTTTAGACAGTTTACCCCAAAAAACTTTTAAAAATTCATGGTAATGCCATCACTGCCAGGCGCAGAGCATTTCTTAATTTATTCAGGGCGTACGTTGTTTCCTCTATCGAGATCATTCCTTCGCATAGGTCGGCTTCGTATTTTTCTAATCGTGGGTATGTTACGTTTTTCTAAAAACTGCTTAGCTGCCTCTTTAACATTGTCTACAGTTGTGGATTGATTATAGAGGTTTGAGTAGAATGACAACTGTTCTTTCAGTATGTCATTTTGGTCAGTTATTGTTTCACCCGTATCTTTGCGTAGTCTTGTATAATTTTTTCTCATTCCTCTCGATTTTTCTAGATTACAAAAATATTTCGTGTTCCGTTCACCATCTTCGACCCATTTTGTTCTTGATCGAACTTGTGCACCCTTAGCTTTGTCCATGTGCATTATTTCAAACTGCTGTTTAAGTTGAGAAAGTCGGGCGCAAGCTTCTTTGTTGTCAGTGTTATGAACTAGAATATTCTCCGTTTTCTTTAGCTGCATTTGTATCCTTTGAAACTCAAATCTTTTTTTACAAGACAGATCTTCCCATACTCACTACAAAAGTTTCTGATTTCCATCTTACATAATTCCCATTTGTCTATGTTTGAAATGTTTTCATTAGAGTACTTATCTAGCAGATCGTCGAGTAGGTTGTTCATTTTTTGTAAGAAATCAGGGTTTTTTAAGTAACTGTTGTTGAATTTCCAGTATCCAGGACCGCGCTGAAATTCACGGCTATTAAACTCACAAACTATTGCTCTATGATCGGAGTTAGGAACCGTCAGTAATTCTGAAGAAACACAGAATTGCAACATTCCCTCCGAGGCGAAACAATAGTCCAGGCGTCGCGCGCTATAAATGGACTGTTTCTATGCCAGCTGTATTCTTTTTCATCCTTATGAAATGAACGCCATGTGTCGATTAATTCCAATGATTTCGTAATCTTATTGAATTGGTTCACTTCGGCGTCACGGTGAGGTTGCCCTGATATAATGTCTAACTTGTTACTGAGTACACAATTAAAGTCCCCCACTAAAACTAAGTTTTGCGGGGAGAATTCATTGCATTTTTCTTGTACATCCTTGAAAAAGGCTATTTGTCTCCTGCGTTTTGGAGCGTATGTATTTACAAGAATGAAATCATAATTTTCGTTTTTGACAGATATAGCTAAGATTCTGTTTTGTGACAGTTTCAAACTAATTTTTCCATAGAAATTTTTTGAGACCAGAATAATCTCGCCTTTACTCCTATTGGTACCTTCATTGTAGTAAATCTCCCCTCCCCATTGTTTTTCCCATATAGGTAAGTCGTTCCGCGTTAAATGAGCTTCCTGTAAGCACACTAAATCAAAACGTTTGCTTTTCAGATAATGAAATACTGATAATCTTTTAAGATTATTTTTTAATCCTCTAACATTCAGAGTAACAATACGCATTTTATCCATACCAATACAGGAAATATATGTTGAAATTTCTTATATGAAAACCAGATAAACACAAAAAACCAGAATTCACATTCTTGAATCACAGTCCGTAAATCGATTCATGGTCATCACCAGGTCACCTGCGGAGAGCGATAGACAATCATCCATATACCTCTCTTTCCTCACGGTCGGATCCAAGGGGAGGAGGGGAGTCAGTCCGATCGAACTCAAATCTGGGCTGTTTGCTCCCTGATGTCCTCGGACTGTTGGTGTCCCTCCGACGTTTGGGCGTTTCCGACCGGTGTCGTGCGGAGCTGCCAAGCTGCATAGAGGAGTGGATGGTCGTCTGCCGTGAATTCGGCCGTCCTCTGTTTTTTTATCTTTCTTTGATTTTCTTTGTGAATTTCTATCCTCTCTTTGTCGTTCCACTCTATCACATCCATTTTCACTCTGTTCACTCTCTCACTGTCATTTTTTCTATCACACTCTCCCTTCGTACCAGTTTCATCCTCTCGGTCCTTTCTTGCCGGATCAGCCCACTAAAAGCTCACACTGTGAATCTCCACGTTTGTGTCCTGGTTTTTGACAAGCTCTGCACACGATGTCATTCGTACAGTCGGTGACATGGTGACCTTGTTCCAAACACTTGGAGCATGTAATTACCTTTTTCACATGTTTTTGCTCCTTGTGGTAGATTTAGCGTTGAAAATGCTAATTTTCAACGTTTTTTTTCCAAGGGCGTAGTGGGGACGGTTATGAATACAAATCTTCTTCCGGTGAGGAAACGTGTGAGTTTACCGTCGACGTCTCTGGCTCTTTCAGTTTTTATTTGAGAGCGCATTTCGCATCCTGCTTTTATTAATGCATGCTCTATCTCTGAGTCTGCCACGGAAATAGGCACACTGTCTATCCAGACTTTGGTGGAAGGTTTTTTCTTCCCCAGTTTCGCTCCTCAGAATAAAAGGGTTTGTGTTTTTTACTTGGAGTAGGACACCTCTCACCTTTATTCCTTGAACTAGGAGCTGTGATCTGGCGTCTTTGGTCGCTGGGTAGAGTCTCCATAGTCCGTTGATCAGCTGGGCGCCGACCATGGAGCCCTGGCCTGCCACCCGTTCCGCCGCCACACACATCTCCAGGACTGTAGCTGGACGGTCGGAGGAGACGTTCGGAATGTCTCTAGTTTTGAGAAAAACCGGGTTGACTCAGCAGAGACATCTTTAACTATCAAAGGAACGTGATGGCTGAAAAAGGCGAATCAAAACAACGATATCCTTATCAAACAGTCCGGTTGACAGATCGAGTTGACACAGCAAAGTTGTTGCCAAGTCGATCGAACGGAGGAACGAACTCAGTTCCGTGGAAGGATGGCCAACTGCGTTTTGAGTCTGTCCGTGTCAATGTCCGCAGCATATGTGACTTTGATCTTGAGGAATTTTTGGATTCTTTCCTGCAGCTCCGTCACCCAAGAGAATTTCAATCTTCCTTGGCAACTTAAGACTTAGTTGGTCACATCTGCGCTTTATATGCTCTTTGACGTTGTCTACGGCCTCATAGTACTGCTGTCTGTAATAAGCAGAAGGGTCAGAGTAGCTGTGACCCTGGGAGCCCTCATCAAGTCTCCGTGGAGGCTGTCTCTGTCTCAGGATGCGGGGCTCATCACACACGTTTGCAGCTGTGGTTGAGGCGTCGAAAAAAAACGTCTGGAAACTTTTATCCTGGCGCATACTCTCAAGCGTTCTCAGACAGAGGTTTGCAACGTTTGTTGCATCCACACAGGATGTTTGTTTCCTTTGAACACCAGTCGCCAGCTCTTCAGTCACAGCAAAGACATTCCGTGAAGGTGAGAGCCCAAGACAGGTGAGAACTGCTGCATAAGTGCTAGAAGGCCAGATGCCCTCCTGGCATATTCATCATGTTCTTGTGAGACTAGTTCAAGTGTTTCTTGCAAAGCCTCATAGTTCTCAATTAGAGAGTCAAAAGCTCTTGTTCGAACAGTCCACCTTGTTTGACACAGTGGTTTAATGGGCGGTCTGCACGAAGTTCATGTTTCATGTTGATGATGTTTTTTTTCAAAAAAGATCTGTCGTTTTGGTGGTAATTTGATCAACTGAATGACCTCTGTGGCAAAACCAAGGGCATTTCTTATTACTTTGACCTTTTGGAAGCCTCTTGTAACACAAGATTGACTGAGTGTGCCAAACAGTATACGGACACTGCTGACGGGACCTCATCTTTGAACCGTTTTGCAACTTCTGAAATGTGACCCTGATAATTACTGGCCCCGTCGTAGGCCGGACCCCCTACACTTCTGCACCGGCAAGTCCAGCCTGATCAAGCAATCCTTTAGCGCATTAAAAATTGTCTCAGCACAGGTATTGTCAACATGCACTAGTCCCACAGGCTCCTCAAGGACATCAAACTGCTCAGTTATCCATCTCATGCAAAACACAACCTGCTCCCTGTTTGCAACATCACAGGTTTCGACAGCTAGTATCGAAAACCAATTCGCTTCTCTGATTTCGGGTACAACAGATCGCAAGACTTAATGTGCCATAATCCCGAGGATCTCGTTGACAATATCATGTAACAGATATTTTGAACCTGTGTTTTTGTTTTTTCCTTGCAGCCCTCTCCAAAACAGAACTTGAGCAGCTGTTGAAGGTTGCCTTCCTGCGCGTCATGTCCACGGAGAGGCAGACCTTGACGCAGGAGAAACTGAAGGCTCTTTAGTTCGTTCATCAGGCTTTCCAGTATTTCTTTTGTTCTGTTTCATGCTGACACGTCACTGGAGCATACACTGACGTTGTAGACTGCCTACATTTTACGCCATACACGGCTGCTCCATGTGAAGATGATTTTTTTTCGTGGCTTGAGAACTTTTTCCAGTGCTTTCTTCCAGTTATCAAACCTGCTCCATACAAACATTGCATCCGGTTTGCAGCCTTGATGATTAGCCCTCATGCAGAAGAAACAACATACCTTGTTGTCTGTTGTGAATAGGTGAAGCCAAGGGTATTGCTGGAACCAAATCTTTGGAAATAGCGGGGCCTTCCTGAACTTACTCTGGTCAGTTTGGAGAAGAGACTGTGTCGCTCTATGGCTGAAAGGGGTTGACTACGTCCTTGCAGCACACAGTAGACTAGACATTTTGGTTTTCTTACAGTAGCAGGTCGGTCAATGTCATCGCAAGGAGACTGCGCAGGTCGGTTGGTGCCGTCACGAGGACATTGCATGATTGATGCACCATCTGTAGGAGATGAGGAAACACTTTCTTCCTCCTCTTCTTCCTCATTTTTTCACTGTTCCTGGTTTGATGAAGTGTTAGGCTCACAAAATGTTCCTCACCTATTTGCCCTGTAAAGACAGGTGGAAGGGATGATTTCAATGTCTCCCGCCAAGATCTTATTCATCAGGTAGCCTATCCTGGAGCTCTCTTGCTGACTTGTTACGATGTGTATGTCCCTACCAATCATTCTCGCCATAGCTTGCACTACAATAGCATCAGCATAGGCTATATGTCATTCTTGGCAATGTTAGTCAGGCACTTGTCAGTTATGTGTGGCCAAAGTGGGTCAGCTGCAGAGAGGTTCCCGAGAAATGTGTCGACATCTCTTCTGAGCGAGTTTGACAGGAAGTATGACAAGTATGATGACAAGGTGATGCACCATCAAACCATCTCTCTCTCTCTCTCTCTCTCTCTCTCTCTCTCTCTCTCTTTTTGGAGGTGCTCAATATTAGGGGGCAGTATATAAGGCTGCCCCACCCATCCCCCCATATTTTCTGGAGGGGGGCCCCCCCCCCCCCCCCCCCCCCGCTTCCGCCGCCGGTGCATACACACACACACACACACACACACACACACACACAATACATATATATATATAGAGAGAGAGATATATATATATATATATATAGATATAACATTTAGTCGTGGGAGGCAAGTGCAAGCTAACAATCCTGTCATTACATTAATGACTGGGGGGAGATTAAAAGAAAAAAAAAAAGAAAAAGAAAAAGGAGGGGGGTGTAGAGGAGAGAAAAAAAGGAGAATGAAAACTCAGTGACATATATTATGAATGTAAGATATGTTATTTATGTAAGCTCTTTCTCTAACAGCATAAGAGACCATCGTAACCCATCATAAAGGCAGAACCATTCATATCACCCTGCTCCGAGGCCTTTCGACCGCTGGATCGGACTCGTTAGGAAAGCACGGTTAATTGTGTCTGCCCTCCCTTGGCATCAAATGTATACCACAGTCTACAATTCTGTGATATTCTCACTTCCAATGGTTTAAAACGGAGTCCAACAGCACCTCAAAGTAGCCAGAAAAGGGCAGAAAAGTAAAACGAAAAGAAAATGTGGTGAGGAAATAATATGCTGAAAATTTAAATCATTATGTAAACAGTATAAATGTGTAAATTTTTTAGCCTATGCTTGAGGATCCATTTAAGGATGCGAAGAAAGTCAGATGGTGTCAACAGTCACAGTGGTCAATTCTACTGCTTAATAACCCAAGCATGGTCAATTACATAAGCACTGACAACAGCTAAGAACTGTGCAAAAAAAGCCTTTACCTGGATCTCCTAAGAGGTGCAATTTAGTAGTGAAAAAGGCAAGTGCAGGCTAACAATTCCTATATCATCACAAACATGAAAAAAGTGCGTGTGTGTGTGTGTGTGTGTGTGAATTTATGCTGGACAGACACATTTTTCACACTAATGGGTACCACGCAGAAAAGATTAAGGAAGAGCATGGGGAGGAGTGGGTAAGAGATGGGTTGGGGGAATGGAATCATGGAGATTGTGATGTGGGAACCCCATTTTGTTTGCTTCATTGTTGTTGTTTACATTTTTTGAATGCCATTTAACATCCTCATGGCGTTGGGTTTAGGGACAGTTGTGCATTGCAGCAGGCTACAGTACGTAAAATCAGCTGCATGGGGGACTTGGAAGCTAGCAAGGTTGGCTGAGGTCTGTATCTGCGTCCTGAAGGAGGCATCCAGGGTAGTCACCCCCCCCCCCCCCCCCCCCCCCCCCCCCCCAGGCAGGAGGCTGTGTGAAATCGTAAATTTGTTCTGTGATCAGTGTTTTCAACATACGTTATTAGCGTCCCAGATGGATGTGTGGGTGATGATCGTGTCCTGCCAAGGCAATCTCCCGGATTATACTGGGCATCTGTCTTCATGCTGAGTGGTAACAGTCCTGTGCCGAATATCACCAAAAGTGCTGCAAGGGAAGCGTTCAGCTGGTCATACAAGCCATGGTAAGTTGCAGAATGCTGGACTGCTGATGTGAGGAAGGTAGGCTGTGCTATCCCACACTTGTCTGTCTGCCACCTAGGCAACTTCTGCTTGTAACGCCACCTACCAGCAGGAGGATATCTTGGTTTCAGTGTTCCGTGTTTTCACAATGTTAACCTGGATGACATCGTGAATGCAGTGTATTTCCATTCTGATACAGTTGTATAAAGAGTTATACATTCTATCATCATTTATTCAGCACTGTTTTCAATATCTGACCTCTAGAATTCATTTACTGGACTTTTGAGTGTTAAAGTAAGGTACACTTTTGACAACGCCGATGTACACAGCCACCCCCATCCACCACCACCCCTCCTCTCTCTCTCTCTCTTTCTCACTCAAACATATTCAGACATTCCTCATTATTATCAGCTTATGTCAATGTTCAATGTACACCTGCATCCCTTTTCCCCATTTTCTTCTCACTCATTCCCTACGTCTATCTAGCTGACTCTTTTTCAATGCTGACATGCTAATAGTGAAGTAATGCTCATGAAAGGCCGGAGTAGTTCCTTTGCCATGTGCACTATTATAGACGAAGCTGGCAGCACTCTCCCCAGTCCAGCACCATGGATAAGGTTGCCGCAAAGGTCTGTTCTCTGTCTTATCAGTTTGTTACACGAATCCCCTGTCTTGATCAGATGTTTCGTTGCTTTGTGCATCTGCGTGTGTGATGCACATGGTAATGACATAGCTTAGCGCATCACATTAGAGACTGATATCTTCCGAGATCTGAGAAATTGTCATCTCTGATTCAAACTGTGTTATGTCACAATGCACTTTCTGAGACGTGTCTGTCTCCTTTCAGATGTCTAACTCTCCTATCCCCTCCAAATATTTGTCATGGCTGTTATGTTCCTCTGACAACCTGTAAGAGAGATATCAGAAGCATGATGGGTAGCTTAACCCTCTAAAAAGAAATCAAGCCCCACAACTATGAAGACCTATCATAGGCCATAAAACTGAGAACAGTCATATTCAGTGTGAAAGACTCAGCACTGGTGTATGCGAGAGAGGGGAATTTTTATCTCTCCTATGCTGAAATCCTGTGTCAAGTTTCACTGACTGTCCCAGAAGAAACACCCTGGGACCCTATCATCCACGTGAACTGGCCCAGCACAGGAACAAGAATCGTTGCTACTACATGGCCACGAGGACAACTAACAAACCAGAGGCCTACTTTTAGTAGTGACTCAACAACAAACAGGGTAGAGAGATCTGTAGACCTCTCCTTTGGCGTCTCCAAACGAAGCCAAATTCTTGAGAAACCACTTGACTCGGATAATAAGACATTCCTTCCCGTTATGATGAGATAAAGTGAGAAGAGGCCGGCCCAAGCAAGGCCAGGAAGTACTCCATATGTTTTAATCTTGTATATAAAAAAGTTTGTGTGTGTGTAAAGCACTTGACTTGTGCTAGTGTATACGTCATTTCATGTAGAACTGATTCTGTATGTCACTCGGAACACAAGCACTTTTAAGAGCAGTAGTCTAAGGTATATTATACCTGAGCCGTTCTTGAGTATGGAGTATTGTCCCAAGTAAACTGAAAATTTCTCTCAGTGTCAAGTACGGAAAGTTGCACCCTATGACACCATAAAAGAGTGGGTGAAGGTGAATTTTGCTATCGTAAAACTGCTCTATACTTCTAATAGAGAACACACACTGAATGCTTCCCTAAGAGGACCGCACCTTCCATCCCTACTCGTCACAGCCAGTTTTCAACCCTCAATCAAAACTGCAAGAAGTTAACAGGAGGAATCACTTAAGCCCGTTAGAGAACGAAAAAAAAAAGGAACTTAAGTTTAAACAATCTAGCTTAGATTAGCATAGATGCTCCCGCGTCTTGCGACGCATCATGCAATCAAAGAGACGTCTAGGGAATACTACACACTTCAACATAAGTTAAGGACCGCAGAATGCCTTAGGTGCTTTCAAAATCAAATATCAAATAAAGGTTAGTAATTGCCAAGGTTTCTGAACGCGACAGTCGTCAGGCCTTCTCAATAAATACTGCCAAGCATGCAACAGCTGCACTGACTCCCCTTGAGCGTGCAGAAAAGTGCTCTTTGTTTGGCAAAGCGTCGAGTACCCGTTCTGAAGCACAACACCAACATGCCATCGAGACGAAAGTTGAGAAATTTCGATCGTGCCCGAGCTATCGCCTGGCTGCAGGACGGAGTAGTCGTCCGAGAGGAGGCCAGAAGGCTCAAGTGTCACACTCGGTCATCATCCGTCTGAGACAGCGCCATCAAACCACAGGCACCGTCCAGGAACGGCCACGCCCAGGGCGTCCCAAGAAAACCACACAACGTGAGGACCGGTACCTCTGCAGACAGGCCCTTCGGGAGAGGACACCACCACCGCAATGCCTTGAGTCAGCAGCTGCGTGCTTCCACCAACACAGCAGTAAGCGGACAGACCACTCGGCGTCGCCTACATGCCGCCGCCTTGCGTTCCAGGCATCCGGTGAAGAAGCCCATGCTGACTGCAGGTCACAGGGCACACCGACTTGCTTGGTGCCAGGACCATTTGAGGTGGACTCGTGCTTACTGGGGCCATGTCCTGTTCACCGACGAATCGCGCTTCATGGTGAGCCCCAAAGACGGCCGCATCAGGGTGTGGCAGCGCCCACAGAAGCAGCTGCAAGATGATGCTATGCAGGAGGCGGCTGCTTTTGGAGGTGGCTCCATTATGGTTTGGGGAGGCATCAGCCGACACTACAGGACTCCTCTCTACCATGTGGAGGGCATGCTCAATGGGCAGCGCTACCTGCAGGAGATCTTACAGCCTCTGGTCACAGCGACCCTCCAGCAGATCTGACCCCCAAGCGTTCCTCCAGGATGACAACGCCACACCACACCGCTACAGGGCTGTCAACACTTTCATTCAGGAAGCTGGGATCACCAGGATGGCATGGCCTGCGAACAGTCCAGATCTCAATCCAATCGAGACACCTGGGGAGAACTTGGCCGGCAAGTCAATGCAAACCGCCCACGTCCAGCTAATCGGGAACAGCTGCTGCACGTCCTGCGACAGGAGTGGGAAAACATCCCCCAGGCCGTCATCGCAAACACCATCAACTCCATGAGGCAGGGCTGTCTCGATTGTGTTGCTGCTGCGCGAGGTGGACACATCCGTTTTTGAACAGATTAAAGAAAAATGTTTGTGGATGTTCTTTTCCCAGGGTGGGTCTCTTTACATTGCTTTATCATTGCAAAAAACATTACGCAATCCAAATGAAATTGCTTTAATTTGATTCACAAGGGTTGCAATTAAATATCTGTACACATGAAACATTTTTGGTTTCGCGCGTGTTGCATTTGTCAGACAGATTGCAAGTGGTCCTTAACTTATGTTGAAGTCTGTACTACTACTAATGACGATAATAATAATAATATTCATCATCATTATCACAATCATCATTATTATCATTATTATTATTGTTGTTGTCATCAAGAACGTTTACGCCTGATTACTAAATGCACAAGGCTTTTCCAATGAACAAGAACATATATTGAATTACCAGCCAAATAGATTATAACAACAGGCAATACGCAAAAAAAACACACCCTGCAGTCACAAGCTCCTTCCACATTTACACATACCACCACTCGCCCTCGTACACCTCTTGTCCACACACCACAAACAAAAACACTTACTACTATTATTATTATTAGCGTCCCAAACACATAATATTCCAAAAAATAGCGCCAATCTCTCTCTCTCTCTCTCTCTCTCTCTCTCTCTCTCTCTCTCTCTCTCAAAAATACCACTAAAATGCCTAATAAAATTCTTAAAGTGCTCAACCCCTTGGGGATAGGATGGTAAAAGGAAGTTTTTAAATCAACAGGTCTGTTTCGAGCGCTCGCTCTCCTCAGGATGGTTTTGGTCGCCTACTGCCGGTGTTATATGGCCCGATGTCGCGACATCGGGCCATATAACACCGGCAGTAGGCGACCAAAACCATCCTGAGGAGAGCGAGCGCTCGAAACAGATCTGTTGATTTTAAAACTTCCTTTTACCATCCTATTTTTAATATATATATATATATATATATGAAGAATTGTTAACCTGCACTTGTTTTCCCCCCACTACTTAATTGTTCAGCATTATATTGTTTGTTCAATCAGTGGGCGATTGCATCTCTTAGGAGATCCAAGCAAAGGTTGATATGGAAAATTCTTAGCCGCTGACAATGCTTGGGTTATTGAACAGCAGAGCTGACCACTCAGACTGTTCCATATCTTTTGATCTCCCTTGCATCCTTAAATGGATCCTCAAGCATAGGCTCAAAGATTGCCCCCTACATTTTATACTGTTTACATCATGTTTTTAGTTTTTCAGCAACTTTTTTCCTCTCCACACTTTCGTTTTGTTTTATTTACTTCCTTTCGCTGGCTGCTTTGGGGTGTGCTGTTGCGTTCTTTTTTTTAACCCTTGGTGGTGAGAACACCACAGAATTACGCACTGTAGTATGTCTCTATTTGACGCCAAGAGCATAGACATGATCAGCCGTGTCTGTCCAGATAAGTCCGATCCAGCGGATGAAAGGTCTGGGAGCAGGCAATAGACCTATATTGATCAGCTGTCGAGAGGAATTGCGATGGTTTCCTTACACAGCTAGAGAAGAGTTTTCATATTTATGAAATGTAATTTACCATTCTCTTCATCTATACACACACACACCGCCTTTTTTTTTTATTTATTTATTTTTTTTTTATTTAGTTAAATTCAGACCTTTGCCAAGTCATTGTAATGATGGAAGAATTGTTAACCAGCATTTGTTTTCCCCCCACTGCTGCCGAGTCACTTTGGTGGTGTTCGGTGGCGCCTGTTCTGACCTAACATACGCAGGACACCACTTAATATACTGCCCCCCCCCCCCCCCCCCCCCCCGACAACAATAATTGCTTAGTCGGGGAGCCGGCGTGAGTGAGCTCTCCCTCCGGAGGGCTCCACCACGTCCGTCCAACGACAGCGCCCATGGACTCGCCGATACCTGTAACCCCGACGGAACCGAACCAAACCAATACCACAGACGCGGAGAGCACATCGGAACTGAGGTCACCGTGACAGCAGGGCATGAAGGGCCACAGAATCTGACCTTTTTTTTTTTTTTTAAATGTTGATCGATGAGGATGATTAAGATGATGCTACGGATTTCCATTTCGGTCTGAGACTACATGACAGGGCTGTACTCTACGCTTCCTTTCGTAATATATCCCGGCGTCAACCAGGCCCGAGAGATACAGGCACCTGCAGTGTTGGTCAGCAAATTTGAGCAGCACTCTCGGAAACGCATCCATTAAGTGGATGAAACTCGACTGTGTGGTCCCCAGTCTTCCCAGCTGAATCCGCAGCAAACTCAACTCTAGGTAGGAGCCGGTCAGAGTAGAAAACCCCACATGACTCTGATGGGATTCGAACCCACGACCTCCCAGCCAGGAGTTCGCGCGACGCTGACCACTTCGCCACGGCGGCTGGTGTTTGTCTTTATTCTTGTATTTTACCGTCTCCGGTTTTCACTACAGTTTATTTTACACGGTGCAGAGCTCAGGACATTAAGAGAGCATTACTTTTAAGTAACTGAATACATACACTTATATATATTAAGAGGCTTTCCAAAGTTCCCATGTGCCAAGCCATGCCTGATCTTATAAAGCTGGGCTTTGTTTTATTTATTACCTTTCGCTGGCTGCTTTGGGGGATGCTGTTGCATTCTTTTTTTTAACCCTTGGCGGTGAGAACACAGAATTACGGACTGTGGTGTGTGAACTCGGCTGGTTGGATGAGCTCCGCTAAATTTAAGAAATTTACAAAGTTTTTCGAAAGGACTACCATTTTAGAAGTTTATAACAGTGAAATAAGTTGTTAAATTAATTAGCTTCCAAGTCCTGAAGCAGCATTAAATCTCTGTAGCAGAAATTTGTCTTTCATGAATTTAACTGTCACCAAACAAACATGGCCGCCGGCGACGGTGCCCACCCGAAAAGACTTCATTTGTGGTTCTTCTACTACGCTTATACATTCAACTAGTCGCCAATGAAGAGGTATGTAGAGACCTTACTACAATACCCCAAGCCTTCTACAACTGCAACTTGCTTGTTCAACCTTTAAAAAATCATCACTATGTGGCATGTTTGTTGTCTAAGTGATTTAGCCTACCCGTTTTTCGCAGAGATATGTCTCGCATATAGTTTTTTAAAAATCATCTCGACAACAAAAGGGAAGCAAACAAACACAGGACAACAACTGAATGAGGTACACTTTTCACTTTCATATTCTCAACTGTCCCCGACCCCCTTCTTCGCTTTGATCTTGGAGTCGACCTCCCCCAATTCCAAGGCTTTCATACAGTACCGAAGGGATGAATGGCTGTTGGGTTAAACAGTCTCGAACCGTATGCATTCTGGCCCTAGGGCGACCGCAGGCTGACGGACTTCATATGTACAGGCGTTCCCTACATGTATGGACATCCATTGCCCTTCCCTGATATGAGGCTCTGTCAGGGCGACCGTTTATGACCCTAAACACTAAGGATACCGTTTTATGGGTTCTCAAAATACTTTGTCTCGCTTGCACCTTGGGGATCTTCAGGTGCAGGCTTTGGGAGTTAAAACTGGATCCCCACAAAACAATAGTCGGCGTAGTAAAAGAGGTGGGAGAAGAAGAAAGGTAGGTAGGAACATAACAAAAGCTGAAAGACTATCCAAGAAATATTTCAGGATTTGTACTTGGAATTGCTGCAGTGCCAGAAAGAGGGTCTCAATAATTGAAAAAACTAGCATATGACTTTGATGTTCTGTGTCTACAAGAAACTAGAAGTGCCGCCCACAGACCATTACAATTGGATGAATTCATAATACTTCAAAAGCATGATGGACGAGGACTAGCTATGATAATAAAAAAAAACAACTTGAAAAACAAACTGTCCAGGATAGACTTGGAAAAATGGTGTAGCAGCACACGTGAGCTAATGGGTGTGAGGCTAGAAAGACCGGATGGTAATAAGAAAAGCCTTGTAGTCATCAATGCATATACACATCCAGGTACCCACACATCAAAAACGGATTGGACCTTTCTGGAGGAAATAGAACATGAATTTGGAGACTCTGTCATACTATGTGGAGATCTTAATGCACGCTCAAAATTGCGGGATCAACATGGTACCAATCCTCAAGGACTTGCACTGGAAGCGATGTTGGATGAAGTACTTCTTAGTGCACTGACATCATCATCCCCAACACATACAGGGAGGCAGGGTGACACTGACAGTGTCATTGACTTTGCACTCATTGGACCAAAATTCACAGCAGGTATGAGTGTGGAAACACTTCATCATGGAAAGTGACAATTTCCCTGTTGTGTTCCGTTTACAGAAACCATTAAAAGTTACACAAACGAAACAAAAGGACCCTTTTCAATACAACAACAATGAAGGGGATATCATAGGAACGTTAGGGAGTAGAAGATGCAAAAGAAACAATGCTACAACCAAACAAATCGTCCAACCCCTTGGTGGAATACAGACACAGAAACAGCCTGGAAAGAGAAACGCAAGTCTGTCGTTGGCAGAGAGAAAGAAGAAAACCTTGCCCTGATCTAGCTATTAAAACAGACATGAATCAGAAGACTGAACAACTGGAAAGAGTAGCTGAAGAAGCAAAAAGAAACCAAGTGGCAACAGTTTTGTCTGTCACTTAATTATGACACAACACTGACCCAGTTCTGGCACTTCTATAGTCGCATGGAAGGAAAAAAAAAAAAAACAAACGCAACCCTAGATATCTTAGACGCTGATGGGATCACAAAACTGAAGACAAATTTAGAGAAAGGGTCGGCTGTACTTAAACGTTTCACAGAACAGAGTGATCAAAGAAATCTGGAGGAAAGGAAGAAATATTTGACCAAGTTAAACCAACACCTAGCTCAGACTGGCATTGATGATGAAATCACAGAATCAAAACTGGATGATGCAATAGCTAGATGCACTAAGGATAGTGCTCCAGGACCAGACAAAGTACGGTATGCAGATATCAAACAGCTCTCAGAAGAAGAGAGAGCCAAACTCTTCAGTCTCTACCAGAGAGAGTTTGATAAAGGCTATTCCCAGAAGACTGGACACACAGCTACCTGAAAGCTTTATCAAAGCCAGGAAAAGATCATCAGCTAAATGGCTACCGCATACTCACTATGCAAAATATAGCAGGAAAGCTCATGGAACGAATCATAGCAAGAAAACTCGCAAGAGATCTTGAAAGTCGACAAATCCTCCCATCTAATCAAGGAGGCTACTACAAAACAGGTAAAAGTACGTGGGGAAAATGCGGCACTTTTGCCTGTGAAGAATACGAAGGATTCAAAGAAAGGAAGAAGCACTAGCTGTTGCTAGAAGATGATACAACAAAGTCCAGTTCTCGCTTCTCATGGAACTACTCCTTGACTAAGGAGTCAGTAAGACACCTACACGATGGATAGCAGCGGCACTTCGGGAGCGGACCGTCATTCTACGATTTGGAGATTGGACTTCTGAACCTCATAAACTTTCTATGGGATTACTCAAGGTTCTCCTCCTTCCCCTGTTCTATACAATGTCTACACAAAAGGCCTAGCAGACCTCAGCAGAAAAGGAATTGCTCGAGTGATGACATTTGCAGACGATGGACTGATTTACAAAACATCAAAGAATGCTGAAGAAAGAACGAAAGCAGTTCAGAAACTGTTGAACAACATTGCTCAGTGGTGTCAAGAAACTGGATCGTCCATCAACCCTACGAAAGCCGAGACATTAGTCTGCACTCTCAACAACAAGACATCAGGACAAGTACCCTCACCAGTTTCCTTCAATGGAAGACCAGTTGAACCAACTAACAACCTACGCTATTTGGGTGTAGGCTTTGACAGAATGCTAACCTTTAGAAAGCATGTTAAGAATGTTGTTCTTAAATGCAAAAAAGGCTAACTTAACCGCCATGAAAGCAATGGCAGCTAAAGGCATTGAACAGCGCCATCTCTACCGACTGTATCATGCACTTGTACTCAGTGTGATAGATTATGGATTAGGGCTTACAACACTGTCCAAAAGCAACATTTTCAAATGAGGAAGAATTCAAAATGAAGCAATGAGATTGATCCCAGGAACCACAAAGGACACACCAGTTCAAACTATGCGATACGCCATCTCTACCGACTGTATCATGCACTTGTACTCAGTGTGATTGATCATGGATTAGGGCTTACAACAGTGTCCAGCAGCAATCTTCTTAAACAAGAAAGAATTCAAAATAAAACAATGAGATTGATTCTGAGAACCATGAAGGATACATCAGTTGAAACTACACGATACCTGCTTGACCTTCTTTCAGTGCAGGCAAGACACAAGCTAGAACAGGTGAAGACATATTTCGGAGCACTTGAAAATCCCCCAAACCCGCTTCATGCTGCGGTCAAGGAAACAAAAGCGCTCGGTTAGGACGTGGAAAATCATGGATGGAACAGGCAGAAGACAGTATATACAGCTTGTGTGCCAGTTAGCAGAAGTCAAAGAAACCAGGAATGGGAGAAATATCGAGACCACTTGAAGCACCTCTACCAAAGTGACACAAGCACTCCACTGGTTTACATCCATAAGCCAGTTTCAAACTCAACAAGCCATGATACTGACTGACTCCATGGACCTACTTCAGAAAGTGAAAAGTGGAATGGGAAGCCCTGCTTGGAATGAACTGATGCGCAGCCTTCCATTGGAGAGACTCGTATGGATGTACTGCCCTGGTCGACATGCTGGAGTTAAAGGAAACGAGAGAGCAGACACACTGGCTGGCAAGGCAACACAACAAGAACTGGATTACTGCTCGGCCGATCTGATGTGATAAGAAATCTGAAGAATCACTTGAGCAAACAAGAGCAAAGCCGCTATACCATAGACCATCTTTCAGATCTGAACATCAAGAGAGGAAGTGGTCGCACATCCAGACTTAAGGGAAGAGCAAGAAACAGATGAAACACATGTCAACTGAGATAAGACTTTGAATCTCTCAGGGTCTCCAGCGTATACTGTAGACATGTGTGCGCTGGTGTGTGTTCATCAGTGGGATGATGCCAGCATGTTACATCATGAGTGTGCAAAGCGCGTGTGTGGTGTGTGTGTGTGTGTGTGTGTGTGTGTGTGTGTGTGTGTGTGTGTGAGAGAGAGAGAGAGAGAGAGAGAGAGAGAGTGAGTGTGTGTGTATATTCATTTAGAGTGTCCACAGACATGTGTGTAGAAGCGTGTGTGTGTATGTGTGTGTGTGTGTGTGTGTGTGTGTGTGTGTGTGTGTGTGTGTGTGTGTGTGTGTGTGTGAGAGAGAGAGAGAGAGAGAGAGAGAGAAGTGTGTGTGTGTGTGTGTGTGTGTGTGTGTGTGTGTGTGTGTGTGTGTGTGTGTGTGTGTGATGTGTTTGAGGGGGAGGAGTATTTGTTCTTATCGTTATGCGTATGTATGTGTGTGCACGAGAGTGCGCGCACTTATATGCTGTAATTGATGGTCTTGTTCTTGTTCCTAAGTCATCTTCTGAACATTCACGCACGCAGTTACAACACACACACACACACGCACGCACGCGCGCGCGCGCGCACGCACGCACGCACACACACACACACACACACGCACGCACGCACACCACCCACATACACACACACGCGCGTGCGCGCGCGCGCACATACGTACGTGTGTGCATACATTCGCTCGCTCTTACCCACACACATATACACATGTGTGCATGTGCACGGCCACACTGACACACGCATACACATAAGCGTACAAATGCACACACACACACGCATGCGCACACGCCCACATACAAAGACACACTCATACATACAAATATATATACATATAGCCTATATACATATACGTGTGCTCACACAAACCCACAAATTACACGCACACACACACGCACACACACACACACACACACACACACACATGCGCCCACGAACACATATGGGCCCATGCCCACACATCATTTACACGTGTACATCAAAAAAAAAAAAAAAAAAATGGTATATAGGCACTCAAGGTCTGACCAGCGCGTTGGGCTAATGTGTATGTCAGACATCTGCTGAGTCGTAGCCACGAGACCCTCTTCTTCAATTGTCTCATCTTTGTTGTTAATTCATATATCCATCAGCTTCAAATCATGCGTAGTGTGATCTCAAAACTTAGCGGATGTGGTGTCGCGTATATGGACTAGTCCGCACGCAGTGACGCCTCCTTTTTGAAACTGAAACTGAAACTGTTCAACCTCCAGTTCCCGTAGACACTGACTGCAATGAACTCTCCATTCCTGTTCCTCACGCATTCAGTCTCGCAACTTGGCTTCGCTATCGGCAACGAAATAAACTGACAAGACACCAGTTGTTGGTACTGAATAATCCCCCAAGACATTACATTCTGATTCTGCTTCTTATCAGCGGAACAGAGCTTAACCCCGGACCCAATCCCCCCTCTTCCCATGTACAATCTGCACCAGAGCTTGTAAGGCAAACCAGAAAGCTCTTGCTTGTGATCACTGCGATAAATGGACCCACAAAGACTGTGTCAACACGACAACTTCGCCCTACATTCGCCTAGGCAATGGTGAGGAACAGTGGCATTGCCCTAGCTGCCAAAATATAAACAACGGCGGAATCTACAGCATCCCAGATCTGGCAGATGCCCAACCAACTACACCGTCCATCCCACAAAACACACTTCCTCGTAATTCCCCCCAGCTATCCTCCAGACATCTCTTCACGGAACATGTCAGCCTTTACAGAGAACAGTATAGACGTCAGCTCCATTTCTGAGCCGGCACCACTGGACACAAGCATTACAACGACATCATCCCCCAAACATGACAGGCAAAATTCAACACAGAAATCAAGGCAACATAAACATCTTCGTATCCTCAACATCAACTTTAATAGTGCAAGGAAGAAAGGGAAAGACCTAGAAGCAGTTACAAACTGTTGTGATCCGGACGTGATAATTGGAACCGAGACATGGCTAAACCCAAACATCACCACTGCTGAAATTCTGCCTCCAGACCGTGGCTTGATTGCTATCGTCGCGACAGACAGGATTAACACGGTGGCATTCTCATTGCTGCACGACAGCACCTCGAACTGAGCGATATTGAGTTTTCGGACCGCGTTGATGCATGGATGACACTAAGGCAGAAATGGACAAACTAAAATGCAAGGCAGGCGGCAACGTCCTCACCTTAGCTGGTGATTTCAACTCCCCAGACATCGACTGGCAGACACTCACAACTGCTAACAAACGGTATCCATCAAGAGTAAATCTACCCAGTGTGTGTGTGTGTGTGTGTGTGTGTGTGTGTGTGTGTGTGCACGCGCAGGCGTGTGTGTGTGTGTGTGTGTGTGTGTGTGTGCGAGCACGTGTGCTTCCGTGCTTCTGTGAGTGTGTGTGTGTGTGTGTGAGCACGCGTGCATTACTTGGAATGGTGGGAGTGTGTGGGTGGCTGCGAGAGATACAGTGTCGGTTTCTCGACCCGTGTCTATTATCCGATTATGGGGTTTGGCGGGAGTTGCCGTGGTCGAATGGATTAATCGGAAAGCTAATACCCCGAAGATTGCGGTTTGTATCCCTGTTGGACTCAATGATGTATTCCTGGAAAAAGAGGCTCTGCCATTGGGACTTTACTCCACCCATGTGTAAATGGGTGCCTAATTTCGGTCGGGGGAGGGTGGGGTTGGTGGAGGGAGGGAGGTGGGCTCCATCTCCAGTGCCCTTGATTTGGTGAATTATCAATCCTCTGCCCCTGCCGCCGGAATTGCTTATGGGACCTCTAGCCTAAATCTGAGTACGAAAGTATTGGCGTGATTGGGTAAAGAGTATGATAATAGTAAATAGTACTGCTTAGATTGCTCCATTCCACATGGTATGTACTTTTTCTTCTTCTTTCTTTCTTATTTCATTGGTATTATCACTATTTTTGGCTTACCTTATGTAGACTACTGTCATTTGAGTTTGACGTGAACTGAGTCATTGTTAGCTTCCAACTGATTCATGTACAGAAACGCATATTTATGATGTCCTTATCTTTGCTGTAGTTTCATTCTGTCAGTGTCGGAAGCCCGCACACGCACTTCCACTTTTCTTTTTTGTCTCCTCTGCATCTCAGTCTTCATGGTAATATTTTGCTATGGTCTTGTGTTGTTTAGACATGACTTGACGTTTCTCCTTGGAGTGTGTACATATATTTATGAATGCATCCCTTAATGTTCATTCGTTATGTACTTGTAGTTCAGTCACCTGATGATGTTATACTATATGGGAAGCCCAGCCAACCTATAGGAGTTGTTCTCTTCCCCTTTGTATATACATACCGGGGCTCCGAATGCGCTTGTCAGTCTTTCCTCCAATTATTTCAGTTTTTGTACTCTTTTCGTGTTGTTTGTTACATCCTCTTTGTATTCCTCTCCCATGTACTCCGACCTATCATAACTGTTTAAACAAGAGAGACAGCGTCCACCTTATATTAACAATCCTGGCTGAATTTACATATTTTGTGCTTTTGAACACCATTACCTGATGTCAGTTGACACCAGTCTTTATAGAGCCAGGATTGGTGGGTTTCATGATAGAGCTCTAGCCTTTGTGTCGTAATTATCACATCTCAGTAAGTCCAACATCGTAACCTTTTTCATCCTTCATCTTTTACACAGCAAATACCGTGTCCAGCTGGCACTGCTTGTGCACGTGATTGTTTCACCTTCAGGTCAACTTTATTTCACCGCACGTCTGTTAAACGAAGACTTCGTATCTTACAGAGTCGACGGTAGGCACCTTAAAACCTCACAATGTCAACGACATATTTCCACATTGACGGAGGTATTTCTTATCTTATCTAATGACATTGGTTTGAATCCTGGGCCCACAAAAAAACAAATCTTTGTGTAATCCATAGTAATGTTCAAAGTTTAAGATGTGATGGTGAGGAAGGGTAAGGGGTGTGCAGGTGAAGACAGGCAGATGGTGATATGCGCAGGAACCAAGGGACAGCAGCCAGTCAAGAAGACACAGAGACGATGTGGAGTTTTTCTCCTTTTATTGACCTTCCATAGCAAAGAGTTCAAACAGGAACACTGCCTGGGAACTCTATCTCACTCAGTCAGCACTCAGCGCACTGAGCACTCTCTCACGCCGATCGCTCACTCGCGGACCACACTAGGCAACGCTCTGCTCGCACACTCTGGGCGACACTCCATGGGCGACACTCTCCGCTCACTGTTACTGTTACTGTTAAGGGTGAGATTTACGTCCTATCGGCCTGAGGCCCTTAAGGACAAGGTTTCTTCAGACTTTAGTCTGTGGAGACTTGGTGTGCTGCTGTCCTCCGTGGTGGTTTGCTATCACTGGTCGTCTACTCCTTACGGCAGTTATCCTTCCCCTCCCTTTCCTCAGTTCCCTTCCAGGACCATTTCATATGGATCCACATGATCCAATTTTGTCCAGCTCGGGTAAAACACCCTTACTGGTCGCCCCCCCCCCAGTTGTGGAGCCAGAGGACAGGGATGTGAGTCTCAGAGTGCGACTTGGGGATCCTCATCGTCTCTTTTGACACTCTTTACCGTCCACCTCTTTCCTTCACAGTGGTTTAAAACCAACTGTCTGTACCGGGGGATAGGAGGGAGTCACACAGGAACTTCATGGGTTGCATCCCTAGGGTGGGATGTGGCTGGAGGAAGTCCTGAACTCTTAGGTCATGGGTGGCCCTGAACACCCATAGTGGCGCCAGGGTAGCCGCTAGGGTTGGGCACCCACTGAAGGCATGTTGAAGTGACACAATACTCCCACATGCACATTTGGTGCCTATGAGAAAACCCCTGCGGCACCCTGTGCGTAGCCTCCTCATTAGTTGGAGGTGTTTTCTGGGGAGTTTCTGGCCTAGTTTCCCCTTTCTGCATATAGGGAGTGTGACGAGATGGATACGAGTGGTAGGTGGGTCCTCTAGGGGAAGGACTTAGAATAATTTCTCGATGAGAATTTTCTTACATTTCACCTACACCCCCTCTCTTACTAGTGGTGGAAGGAGCAACTTTCCGGTACTAGTTACCAAAGAAATTTTATTTGTTCGGGTATTGGTAAAATACGGAAGACTGGCTCTGAGATAATTTTCCTTAGGCCTGTACTATTAATACAAGTACTTATAGCTCCGAGAGATACAGAATTGAAGAGCGAAGTTCAAACATTCAACATTCGATTGAACAACAAGGAACTGACACAAGTTAAGTGCACTTCACACATCAACTTTTATTACTTACACATAGATAAGAAATGGCGTGACAATTCCATAGGCTGTGTTTCAGTTCTCATTGGACTACCACAATGAGGGGTCCTTCCTCACTCCTACTTTACTCGCTGGCACTCTGTGCAGCAAGCTTAAGTTGGCATACAAGGGGTGACACGTCACTTTAGCGCCAGCACTACAGCGCCATACCTTTCAGCGCGGCGTCTTTTCAGCACCGTACTTTTTAGCGCCGTACATTTCAGCACGGGGGGATGTCAGCGCCGTACACTTTAGCGCCGGGAGACTTCAGCGCCGTACATCTCAGCGCCATGATGGGGGAAAAGGAGGGAATGTCGTGCGCCATACATCTCAGCGCCATGATGGGGGAAAAGGAGGGAATGTCGTGGAGAGAGAGAGAGATATCACTTCGTGAGTTACAGATCAGGTCTGAATGAGTGGTTTGAGTTACATTCAGAGAGAGAGAGACAGAGAGAGAGAGAGGTGTTGTGAGTGGTGTGATTGATATTCAGACGGAGTTGAGTTGAAATCGGGTTATTTTTCTGTTCATTACTCCTGACGTTCTTTGCCGTGGAAACATGGCAGAGATTGCAGAGTCCTACCTAAGCATACGGAGAAAAGAAAAGTTTAGCTACAATGGCTACTCCTTCCGCTTCGATAAGAACAGTACAAAAGATCCAGAATTGTCTTTTTGGCGATGTGACAATGGTACATGTAAGGCCAGACTGCACCTGAGAGATGGGGCAGTGGTGCAGGAGGTGGGGGAGCACCTGTCCCACGCCCCAAACCAGCCCAAAATCGCGGCCGCAATTGCAGTTTCGCATGAAAGACCAGGCCCGCAATACAAGAGACAGTACGAGGCAAATACTGGCTGACACGCAGGAAGGCCTTTCAGAAACAACGATTGTGAGTCTCCCTTCCAAGATGTGTTTGGTTCGGACCATCCAGCGGCAGCGGCAAAAAGAACAACAGCACCCACGACTGCCAACCAACCTAGCAGACCTTGGCGACATCCCGCAAGAGATCTTAAGGTGAAACTTTGATGTGTGTGTCGGTCTGTCTGTCTGCCTATCTGTCTGTCTGTCTGTCTGTCTGTCTGTCTGTCCGTCAGTCTGTCAGTCTGTCTGTCAACTTGTCTACAGAGAAAAATGGGTAAAGAATGCATAGTTTTTGGATAAATCGATCTATTAATCCTGTCTGTGTGTCTGCCTGCCTACCTGTCTGTGTGTCTGCCTGTCTGTTTGTCCGCCTTTTCTGTCTGTGTGTCTGCCTGTCTGTTGTTGGTGTCGTTGTCGTCGTCGATGTTGTTGTTGTTGCAGAAAGGCAGAGAATGAAACATTTTATTTGTGTGTCACAGGTTCTATCTGATGGAACGCCGTTTTTGGCATACGACTCAGGCCCCGGGGCTGACAGGATCCTCCTTTTTGCCACACACCGGTGGTCTGCAGCTGCTGTGTCAACAAGGAGACTGGTTTGCT
Source organism: Conus betulinus (assembly GCA_016801955.1). NCBI lineage: Eukaryota > Metazoa > Mollusca > Gastropoda > Neogastropoda > Conidae > Conus > Conus betulinus. The sequence goes on from JADBJO010011181.1 coordinate 48,780, forward strand.
GATGGCACCTTTAAGACTGCCCCTGGGATCTTCAGCCAAATCTACACAATTCATGTTCTTTACTTGGAACAGACAATTCCTGTAGCTTTTGCCCTGCTCCCAAGCAAGTCACGTGCCACGTACAACCGTCTTCTCCAAGCTTTGGAGACACTCCGACCAGGACTTGCACCCACAACATTGATGACAGATTTTGAAAGTGCTGCCATCTCGGCATTCAGGGAAGCTTATCAGGGTTTAGAAGTCACCGGCTGTCATTTTTCATTTGGCTCAAAACGTGTGGCGCCACATCCAGGACAGTGGTCTCTCACATGACTACATACACGACGAAAACTTCGCAAAACTGATGCGCATGCTGCCAGGCTTGGCATACCTTCCTCCCTTGCACGTTGAACAGGCCTTTCGAAACTGTGTTCGATCCTGCATCTCCGGTGTATGATGCACGTGGGCAACCATCTTCGACTATTTTGAGGACACGTATATTGGCAGACCTCGCCGTCGTGGTCCTCGTCATCCGCCGATGTTCTCCATTGACATGTGGAACGTGCACGACCGCGTCCTCACTGATGCTGCCAAGTCCAACAACAGCTGCGAAGGGTGGCATCACGCCTTTCAGAACGTGGTCGGGGGCGTGCTACCCCAATCTTTGGAGGCTGATAGAGGCCCTCAAAAAAGAACAGGCACTAGTCCAGGCGGACGTCACACGTCTACTGGGAGGCCAGGCTCCAGCGCCCAAAAGGCGCAAGTACAAAGACTTACAGAAACGGATAAAGACGATCGTTACACAATACAATGACGGAGGTCGGGGGCTGCTTGAAACAATGGAAGGACTCGCCTTTGCTTTCATGTTCTAGTGTTGACGTCTTCAGAGACAAGCTATTCAGTTCCTTAGCAACTGGACATTACGGGTTTGTGGAAGAACGTGGGATGATGCATTCAGGTTTTAATTCATACAACGGATGTTATATGACATATCAATAAAAATCGAATTGTTAGAAAAATGAAACTTAACTCTGTGTGTGTGTGTGTGTGTGTGTGTGTGTGTGTGTGTGTGTGTGTGTGTGTGTGTGTGTGTGTGTGTGTGTGTGTGTGTGTGTGTGTGTGTGTGTGTGTGTGTGTGTCTGATACGCTCTATGGATGGAGAAAGAAAGATAAAGAATAGATTTTTGTGGGATAAACTCAATCAAGCCCTATTAGTCACTCAGTTTTGCAGTTTCGCAGACACTTTACACACACACACACACACACACACACACACACACACACACACACACACACACACACACACTCTCTCTCTCTCTCTCTCTCTCTCTCTCTCTCTCCTCTCTGTCTTCCTCTAGCGCTATAATGTACGGCGCTACAATGTACGGGCGCTAAAATTTCGCCACGCTGAAATGTACGATGCTGAAAAGTCCCAGCGCTGAAGTGTACGGCGCTGAAGTATCCTCGCGCTGAAGTGTATGGCGCTGAAGTTCTGGTGCTGAAGTTCTGGCGCTGAAGTGACATGGAACCAAGCAGACAGGGGTATCATGTGCTCTTCACTAAGTAGGATCCTGTCCTGCACGGGGAAAAGTCTGATACAAGCAGGAAAAAAAAAGAGCTGTGCAAGATCAGCATCACTGCAGTCTTTTGGCGTGCTTTGCTTTTGATACTGCAGCAGCATAAGCAGCAGAAGCTTGCGCAACTGCAACAGCAGTAATCGGTACAAGCACATGCCGCAGTAATAGCGGTATCTGTCCAATTACTAGCAGCAGCTACAACAGCGTCATAAAAACGCAAGAAGCATGCGAGACTGGATCCGTGCAAACATAAGCAGCAGTGACTACAGCATCAGGTTAACGCACATAACAATAACGGCAGTATCCGTACAAACACAAGCAGCAAAAAACAGCAAGATCACTACAAACAAAAGCAGCAGTAATGCTGTCAAGCGTCGGTGCAGACACAGGCGAAAGTAACAGGAGCCTCAGCGAAAGCACAAACAACAACAGCAAGATCAGTACAGACACGAGCAGCAGAAACGGCAGCATCACAATTAAACCCCACTGCAGCATCGGCAGCAAAGTAACAGTAACTAAAATCATCCCAGCGACAGTGAACGGCATAACGTGTAACTGGTTCAATTCTTGATGTAGTAGCGAGGTTGTTGTAATTGTTATCGTTATCACCACTCTTTTCGTGCGAATCATCATTACCATCGCCATCATCATCACTACCGTCAGTGTGATCTTTGTCGTCAACATTGTCCGTCCCGATCTCGTCATCCTCATCAGTCATCATCACAGAAAACACACACGCGCGCACACACACACACACACAGAGGGACAAAGGGAAGGCCCGCCATATATACTTACTTACACACGGCTTTGATGGCCCCCGCTTCGGCCAGCATGTTATGTAACTGTTGGTGGGTCGACAGCCCGTGCAGGGCCGAGGTCACGTGACGCTGAGCAACAATGAGCACAATGTTAACTGTGACGATGTCAACCACAATGATGGCGATGATGATGACTATGATACAGAGTACTGATTATACAAATACTACAGGTAGTTCTCAATTATACATGTAAATGCATACATATCTCTATCTGACATGACATGACAGTAGCAGTAAATGTATGTATACACACGCATGCGCACAAAAAAGGCACTTGGATGCACAATCACTTGATCGTGGGAAAGGATAGACAGATACATGGACACAGAGAGAGAGAGGAGAGAGAGAGAGAGAGAGAGAGAGAGAGAGAGAGAGAGAGAGGAGGGGTGGGGCATACAAGATACAGACAGAGAGGGATTGATAACAGGTAATTGAAAATGAAAATGAGGCAGGGAACAGTAACCGATAAACAATAAACAAGTAGGGTAACTCTTGCTCCCATGAGAAAACCTAACACACTAACTTTTATTCAAGAGTGGCACAGCCTTTTAAACTTGAAATAAAGTCAGACAAATACAAAGACGAACAATCTAATAGGAGGGGGGGGGGGGGGGGGGGGAGGGGGGGGGGGAACAAGCGCTGGCCAACAACCCCTCCGTCATCACAGTAATGACTTGGCAAATATTTGGACTTGGGGGGAGGGGGAAAGGGGGGGTGGGGTTTGAAAATGAAGAAAGTAGGAACATAAAATTAAGAAAATGTATTATAAATATCAAAACTCTTCATTGGCTTCATGAGGGAACCATCGTAATTCCTCCCGAAGGCAGATCTATTTGTATTGCCTGCTCCTAGGCCTTTCGTTCGCTGGATAGGACTCATCAGGTAGACACGGCTGGTTGTGTCTGTGCTCCTGACGTCAAATAGAGACACCCACAGTGTGTGTTCTGTAATACTGTGGTGTTCTCACCACCAAGGGTTCAAAAAAGAATCCAACAGCACCCCGAAAGCAGCAGCGAAGAGTAGTCATTTACTGGTGCTGTTGGAATTTATTCGTAGGATGATTTTTTTCGGCTCCGACCAGCTTCTACACCACAGCTGAGCTTGCTAGCGGGATCACACTGGAAGACTGGAAAATGGGGGGTGGTGTGCTCGTATACCGGATCAGAACCGGCGCCGAAGAACAGCGCCAAACTCATTCGGCAGCAGTGCGGTGTCTCTTCTGATGAGTTGCCTCAGGGTGACATGATGTTGACTGCTTTTTGTGTGTGTGTGTGTGAATTGCTAGTGTCGGGGCTGTGTAGCGGGGCGAACTGGGGTGGGACTGCCGACGGGGCCGGAATGAATGGCATGGGAGTAACTCCAGTGAAGTAGCATGGAACAATGGCGTCAAAACGGGGGACAGGGGGAGGGGGGGGGGAGCGAGAGGAGGAGGGGGTAAAAGAGGTGGTGGAGGGAGGAGCGGGAATGGGTGAACGGAGGGGAGACTATCTTTTAGCCCCCTCCCCCCACCCCCTCCCCCCTTCCAATATTTGAAGCCAAAAAGTACGGACAGCATGTTACACCACCCCCCTCCCCCTCCTCCGCCCTGTTCATTTATCTCTTTATTCATCTTATAGGAAACTGGAAGATAAGAGAAGATCCCTTCCAAAATTTTGAAGAATGACAGTGATTACGCACACACACACACACACTCACGCGCGCGCGCGCACACACACACACACACACACACACACACACACACACACACACACACACACACACACACACGCACGCACGCACGCACGCACACGCGCGCACACGACCACTTTCAGCATTTATGAGACTTTAGAAGGTGTTTCCCTCCCCCCTCCCGTCCAAAATTTAATGAAAATTCGGAAGATGACCCTTCCCCCCGCCCCTCCCCCTACCATCACTGCCACAACTCATTCCCCGCCCGGCTTTGTTTTTCTTTAAAGGAAGACTGCAGCGATTCTGTTTTTGAGTTTCAGCTCTCATTCTTAAAAAAAAAAAAAAAAAAAAGAAAAAAAAAAGCGAAACAAAGATCTGTCCGATAGCACGGTAGAAGATGAGAGACAGACGACAGGCCAGGCGATAGACGGGTGGAGGAGAGCACCCTTACCCTGATGTGGACGCTGTCGATCAGGGACAGCGTGATGAGAGCCTGCACCCCACCCAGCTCCACCACCTGGCGACAGCAGCACAAAGCACACGCCATGGGCAAACCAGGCCCAACAGCCGCTTGACAGACCACCACCCCACCACCCCACACCGACTGACTGACCGGTTCAACACCCACAACCACCCAGCCAACCAACTAGTTAGAAAACCGCCAGCTAGTTAGACATTTAAAAAAAAAAAAAAAAAAAAAACCAAAAAAAAAAAAAAAAAAAAAAAAAAAAAAAAAAAAAAAAAAACCAGACAACCAATCAGGCAAATAGCCAGTTAGTCAATTGGCCAACCTGTCAGAAACAACCACACCTTCCTGGTATACTAAAGTTCAAACCCGTTTCCTTGCAGACAGATGTACAGACAGACAGACAGGATGATGGAAAGACAGACAGGCAGACACACACACACGTACGCCCGCACGCATACACGCACGCACGCACGTACACAAAGTTGCAGAGACAGAGAAGCAAACAGACAGCGCGCACGCACACACACACGCACGCACAAAAAGAGAGAGAGAGAGAGAGAGAGGGCACACTGTGGCGTGACAGACCACAATTTCCCAGAGCGTCCAGTATACAAGCACCTGCCAACTACCCCCACCTCACCCCAGTCCCACACTTCTCCCTTCCGTCTAGAGAGAGAGAGAGACAGCGAGAGAGACAGACAGACAGACAGACAGACAGAGAGAGACTCTCAGGGGAACAAGAACATTAAATGGCAAGAGCTCTAAAAGAAAAGAACAGGTAGGGATAGGGTCGGAGAACAGTCTACTGACCTTTCGGATCTGACCGGAGTCACGTGTGGCCTGAGCCAGCCCTTTGGCGCTGTCCAGCAGGAAAGGCTGGAACAATTGGCACCACTGTGTACCCAGCCCATATTGTCTGCTCCTATTTTCACCCCTAATGTTCAGCATTGCCTGAATTCTTTTCTTCTTCCAAGGTCAGAAAAAAACAGGGAGAAACATAAGGAAAAGATTGGAAAAAGTGAGAGAAAGTAAAGATGAAACAGGGGAACAAAGATTCAGATTCAGATTCTAATGATTTATTCAGTTAGGCCAAAGCCCCATGTAAATCGTGGGTGGTAACAGTATTTAGCAGATATCATAATGAGAATTAAAGCAAAATTCGAATTCGATTTCATACATTACATTACAATCACACGACAGAAGTAGTTTTCTTACCTGAAAGGTTTTATGTAGGCATGATGCTAATCTGCGTAGCGTTCCTTCATCATTCGATGTTACAAGTTAACAAAAAACGAAATAAACATGGATTCACACATAGAATTCCTGTGGAATGCTTTTCACACAACGATCGTTCACAGCAGTACATGGTACAAGGAAGTGAATCTCATCCTCATCTGAGGGGGCAACTAACCAGCATTCTGTTCACACTGATTTTCATTATAACATTCCCCCCACCCCTCCCCACTCCCCGTCCGGAGAAATAAAGTTGTACTTGACATCAAGTGCGTACACACACACACACAAAGTTGTACTTGACATCAAGTGCGTACACACACAAACACACAAACACACACACCTCACTCACACACACACACACACACACACACACACACACACACATACAAACGCTGCTGAAACCAATTTGCACTCAGACACTCACACACACACCACACACACACACACACACACACACACACACACACACACACACACACACACACACACACATACAAACGCGCGCATGCACTCACTCACACACACACACACACACACACACACACACACACACACACACACACACACACACACACACACACACACACACACACACACACACACACACACACACACACACCACACACACACAGCTATATACACACAACGCATACAGCTAATGCTAATGGAACGGGACTTGGCGACTAGTTCTGCTACAGACGACGACACAGTTCACATACTCTCTCTGGTTCTCACATGCCAGCTGTGGTAAAGGCACCTGTTTAAAAAAAAAAAAAAAAAAAAAACATACGTACATAGATACTTACATACAGACAGACAAACGAACAGACAGACAGACAGACAGACAGACAGACAGACATATCCTCGATGTGAAGTGTGTCATGGTCCCTACTCTACCTCAGTCTGGAAACAGACTGCAAACTGGATTGGGGGGGGGGGGGGGGGGGGGGGGGTGTTAGAGAAAAACCATCTAAGTTTGTAGACAGAATTTGTAGACCTATTTACACACTGAACACTTAGAACATCCCTCTGATACCTACTTTCAAGTGAATCAAGTCCGGGAGGTTTCTTTTTGCACGTGTACAGAACCACAGCAGAACTTCAAAGCTACTTTCTGTCCCTACCAGTGTCTTCGCCATATTTTGAAGATCCAAAAGAACAGTGTCACACACGAAAACGTACCGGTCCTCATAAATAGCGCAGTCAGTGTACTTAAAAGTATCACAGAGTTCTGTGAACCTGAGACACAGGCCTTTCTACAGACCTCAGAGAACTAAAAACAAATATATTCAGAGTCTCAGTGGGGGGCAGAAGCGTCGTCTACCTCGCCAGATAACTTACTGCCGATTTTAGTCATCTGTTTTGATAAAGAAGCGGGACTCAACTCTGATACTCCTATTGTGTAAGAGCAATGAGAAGACCCAACAGAATGTTTCTGTATAGAGACTCGGACCTGTTTTTCTTACACCATCCTGATCTATGAGCACACTCGAGTCTTCAGCCGTGAATTCTTTCTGTCCGATCTTTTGTTTTCTGCTGTTTGCTCATGACTTCTGCCTTCATTCTCTCTCTGTCTCCTTGGCGAGGAAGAACGACTTCAGATAGGCAGCAATATGAATACAGCTGCAGTGGAGGACGAAACAAGGCTCTAAAAAGCCCCGAAGACAGGCAGCAAGATGTATACGGCTGCAGTGGAGGATGTTACCGCACAAATGTCACCACTGTACAAAATGTCACAATTGTGACATTTTGTGCCGGTTGTGCCATTTTGTGCAGTGATGGACTGCACGAAATGTCAGAACTCGCAGTTGTGACAATTTGTGCGCCTATGCCCCATTTTCGAATTCACTCTTGCACAAAAATGGCACAACCTCTGTCAGTCTTGTTAGCGAGCAGACAATTAAGTTCGTTCGTGTCTGGTTTTTTATTTTTTTCGCGAGCGCGCGCGCGCGCGCGCGCGCGTGTGTGGTGGTGTGTGTGTGTGTGTGTGTGTGTGTGTGTGTGTGTGTGTGTGTGTGTGTATGTGCGTGTGTGTGTGTGTGTGCGTCGCCAAAACTGACATTTTTGGCAATGTCTCTTCAAGCACTTAAGACAGCCTTCTCAAATTTGTTTATTGATTAGGTAAGGTATATACTGCTCGCAAAAAAATCAAGGTCAAAGTCAAGGTCACGCTGATCGTTGAACACCCATTTCTTTTTTCCTGCAATATTTTCCATATCTTTCAAGCTAGATTTCCCAAACTGGGGGACAACAACTGACAACGATCCAGACAAATCGCGGTCTTTCTATTAGCCTCATCAACCAACATGGGTCATCGCGTCTGGGCTGTCATCTCGTAAACATGTGCAGGGAATACAGACTAAAAGTATATATTACATATAAAATTAAAAATGATAAATTGCAAGCCAAATTGAAAAATGCAAAAAAAAAAAAACAATACGCGGACATCATAGAGTATATCCACCCATCCATCTACCCACCCACACACCCACACCCACACAGATAAGAGAGAGAGTTGTGACAATTTGTGCAGCAGTGATTTCAAAAAAAAGGCCTACAGGTGCACAAATTGTCACAATTGTCACCTTTTGTGCAAATTTGTCCAAATTGTGACAATCTGCGCACTAAATAACTGCACAGAAAAAAATATCATTGTGACATTTTGTGTAATGGTGACATTTTGTGCGTTAACAGGGAACGAACACAAAGCTTTTAAAAGCCAACAAGCATGCCACTCCCTCTGCACATTTCACCAGCCGGATTCACCAGTGCGTTCCATGACCTGAAAGATATCAATCATGCCTTCGCCGTTGCGCGAGTCGCCCTCCCCCCCACCCCCCACCCCCTCCCCTTTCCTCACCCTCCACCCCCATTTCTCCTCTCCCCGCTGTAGCATTAAGTGCCTCGCGGCAATCTTCCTCATTGTCTTAATTCTTTTATGTCAGACACGTGTTTTTGAAACCATATCATTACA